>CAUYLG010009717.1:0-23824 GCA_963573385.1 Cacajao melanocephalus
CTGGGCAGTAGAACAAGAATCCTGTTCTCTCTCTCTCTTTTTCTTCCTCTTTCTTTCTCTCATACATTCTTTTTCTTTCTTTCTTTCACTCTCACTTTCTTTCCTCTCTTTTTCTTTCTTTCAAAAAATAAAAAAAAAAAAAGCCAAGATGAAAAATACCGAAATTATGGGGCATTAGAAAACAGTGCATAGAAAGATTTTTGTAGCTATAGAAAGATCTGATATTAATAGCCTAACCTAAATACCTTAAAAAAAAAAGAAAAATTAGGAAAAGAGCAAACTAAACCCAAAACAAGGAGAAGAGGAAAATATAACTGTTCCTCAGAATACACAAATGACTAGTTTCTGGATTTCCACATATATAAAAGTCTGAGCATACTCAGGTTTGACAGTTGTCCCTGTGTCACTCAAATATGCAAAATGTTAGCCCTTAGAAACATATTTTCATTCCTGAAAATGCTGTACTTTCAATCTATGTTGGTTGAGAAAAATCCACAGATAAGTGGGTCTCTCCAGTTCAAATTCATGATTTTCAAGATTCAACTGTAGTAGTGATTAGTGAAAAGATAAACAAAATAGAAAATAGAAAAACAATGGAGAACATCAAAAAAACGAAAGTATGTTCTTACTGACATAAAAAGGTTTCTAAGAGAATACTATAAATAATGACATGTCAACAATTATATAACCTCAATGAAATGGACAAATTCCTAGAAATGCACAGTCTACCAAAACTGACTCAAGAAGAAATAGAAAATCTCAATAGACCTATAACAGGTAAACAGATTAAATCGATAAGACACCTCCCAGCAAAAATCTGAGAATAAGATAGACTCACTAGTGAATTCCACAAAACAAATAAAGAAGGATTAACACAAATCCTTCTCAAACTCTTTCAAAAGATAGAGGAGGAAGTACCCCTAACTTATTCTATAAAGATCAGTATTACACTGGTAATAAAGCCAAACCAAAAGCAAATCAAAGCAAAATCAGGAGAGAAAAAAATATGACAAAATATGTAAGAGGAGGAAGAAGGCAAAAAGAGAGAGGGGGATAAAGAAGAGAAGGAGGAGAAAGATGAGGAGGAGGAGGAAAAGGGAGAAGAACATTATAGACCAATATTCTTTCTGAATATAGATGCAAATATCCTCAACAAAATAGTAGCAGATTGAATCCAGCAGCATATAAAAATAATTATACACTATACATGGAATTTATTTCATGAATGAAATGTGGTTCAACATATGAAAATCAATCAATGCAATAAATTATATTAATAGAATAAACGTAAAGAAGGTATGATCATCTCAATAGATGCAGAAAATGTATTTTTTAAAAAAATCCAACATTCTCTCATGATAAGAAGTCTTCAGCAAAATAGAAATAGGAGGATATTTTCTCAATCTGATAAAGGGCCACTATTTAAAAAACCCAACATTAATAACATATTTAACTAGTGAAAGACTAAAATTCTTATCTCCCTAAGATCAAGAAAATGTCTACTCTTGCCACTTCCTTTCAACATCATATTGAAAATACAAACCAGAACAATTAGGCAAAAGAAATAAATAAAATACATTTGGATTGGGAATAAAGAAGAAAACTGTACTCACAGACAACATGAACTTATATGTAGAAAAATCTAAAGAATTCACAAAAGCATTAAGCTAATAAACAAGTTCAGCAAATTTGCAGGATACAACATCAATACACAAATATCAGTTCTATTTGCATTAAATGAACAATCTAAAAATTCCATTTACAATAGCATTCCAAAGAATGAAATACCTAGAAATAAACATAACCAAAAACATAAAAGACTTGTACACTGAAAACTACAAAACATTGCTAAAAGAAATTGAAGAAGCCACAGGTAAGTATAAAGACATCCTAGGTTTGTATACTGGAAGACTTCATATTAGGATATTAACTCCCTCCAAAGCAATCTACAGATTTAATGTGATCCCCAACAAAATTCTGGATCCTTTGTTGCTTTAAGAAATGGACACACTATTCTAAAATTTGTATGAAATTCAACAAACTCCATGTAACCAAAACAACCTTGAAAGAGAAAAAGCAGGACTCCTTGAAATTTCAAAACTTAGTACAAAGCTTTAGTAATCAAAACAATATGGTACTGGCAAAAGGATAGATCAGTGGAATACAATTCAGGTCTAGAAATAAACCTGTACATATATATATATATATATATATATATATATATATATATATGGTAAATTGATTTTGACAAAATTGCCAAGACCATTCAACAAGGAAAAAGATAGATTCTTCAACGATGGTGCTGTGACAACAGCAAACCCACATGCAAAAGAATAAATTTGGATGCTTGCTTTATACAATGTATAAAAATTAATTTAACATGGATCACAGACCTACATTTAAGAGATTATACTATAAAACTCTTAGAAGGAAATATAGTATCAACATTTTTGAAGTTCAATTAAGAATGGTTTCTTAAATATGATTACAAAAAATAAGAAACCAAAAAAAATAGACAAACTTGAATTTCATCAAAATTAAAAACTTTTGTGCATCAAAGGCCATTATTAAGAAAGTGAAAATATTCCCATCAATGATAGACCAGATAAAGAAAATGTGGCGCATACACCATGGAATACTATGCAACCATAAAAAAGGATGAGTTCATGTCCTTTGCAGGGACATGGATGAAGCTGGAAACCATCATTCTCAGCAAACTGACACAAGAACAAAAAACCAAACTCCGTATGTTCTCACTCATAAGTGGATGTTGAACAATGAGAACACATGGACACAAGGAGAGTAACATCACACACCGGGGCCTGTCAGGGGATGGGAGGCTAGGGGAAGAGATAAGAGGGGGTGATGGGCTAGGGGAAGGATAGCATTAGGAGAAGTACCTAATGTAGATGACGGGGTGATGGATGCAGCAAACCACCATGGCACATGTATACCTACATAACAAACCTGCGTGTTCTGCACATGTACCCAAGAACTTAAAGTATAATAAAAAAGTAAAATAAAATAAAGTGAAAATATGGCTGTTTTGTCTATGGAGTAGCCATTCTTTGACTTCCTTAATTTCTTAATAAACTTGCTTTCACTTTACTGTATGGATTCATCTCAAATTCTTTCTTGTGTGAGATCCAAGATCCCTCTCTTGTGGGATGGACCAAGACCACTTTCTGGTAACGTCTTTCTGGTGACCACAGAAGGGACAATACTGAGGAACACCCCAACCCAAAGGCTAATTTTGGGTATGTGGTGGGGTCCAGTAACATCTTTCTGGCATGCCACTGAAGGGATGCTGCTAAAGAGATCCCCCAACCCAAAGAAAATCATCTGTGTGCACCAATTGGCTGACTGGCTAAGTGGGGTGCATATACCCGGGTAAAACATAGAATTGGGCTAGTGGTCCAAGGGGAATTAGAGTCTCTTCTAAGACATAGTGGGTTAAAGGTTCCTTGAGGCCCAACTTAGAAAGGTTAGAGACCTTCCTAAGATTTAGGGGGTTAGAGGTCCCTCTCAGTAAAGTTCCTGTTGGCTAAGAATGGGTATGGCACTATGAAATGTGAAGTACTATTCTTTTTAGATTAATTTCTCTTGCACACCTTGCTGATGGTTATGGGTGACAGAATTAGGCATGTAGAGGACCATGGGACATGAGGACCTTTTTCCTCCCCCAAAAATGACACTTAAGAGCTGATGGGACTGCTGGAAAAGATCCCTTCCTAACTGGCAAGCAGCCACCTGAACTTTTGATTCAGTATCACTGCGATATGCAGGTCTTTCTCTGGCCATAGGTAAGGCCTATGACACCTGGAGTTAGCTATGACTCCTAGCTACACTGGAAAGAATCAGACCTTATCTGCACTTCTGTCTGTGTCCTAGGCTCCACACCTAGTACGTAATTAAAATCCCTTACTTACCAAGGTTTTCACCAAAAGTCACTTAAGAGTTAACAGTGTAACATGTAATTGAGACTACTGAAGAAACCATTTTACATGCAAGGTGTATAAAGAAAGTGAAATGTGTTTTTGGTAAAACATTATAAGAAGGGATGCAAATGTGGGGTTTTTTTCCCTAGATTAAAAGGTTAAAGGATTTTAAGTTAGACAGAATAAAGCTGAAGGTTTAAGCAAGTTGTGGAAGGTTTGTGAAAAATTAATCGTAAAAGAAATTCTGTGTGTGAACATATTGGCTAAAGGGGCATTATTCAGTTTTTCTGTAAATTGAACACTAGAATAAAAAAATGAAGTAAAAGCTCTTTAACAAAAATTGTAAAAAAGCTATAAAATGTTTCTCCAGAATTTGGAAACTGTGAGTCTTAACTTGTGGCAATAGAGTTATTTGCATACATGCAATAAGAATCTGTCTTCTTTTGCAACAGGGCACAATTGGAGAAACAGGTTATTTTACCAAGGCTTTGACTAGAATGATGTGCTTTCCTCTAAGGAATCAAATTTGACTTATAAAGCCAATAAAAGCCCTTTAGGAAAACTGGCCTCATAATTGTCTACATAGTCCTTTTACAGGGTTTCTGATCTGTGGTAAATAGATAATGTCACTTTCTGACAGGCCCAGGAGTCCCAAGCTGTCTTGGGATCTCAAGAGAAGAATCTATCCAGCTCATAGGTATTTGAGGGTACAAACTTATGGCTGAGCTTTGCTTTTAAAAAAAAGTCTTATCTGAGATTCCTTCTATGGAACAGAGTTCCATCAAAGCCAATTTAAAAAGAGCTTATGTGAAAAATAATTATTCTTATTGCACTTTATACAAATAATCATGCCAGATATAATAAAGCAAATTGGTCCTACCATGATTTGTCTTTAGTGAAAATGGGAAACTGGAGAGAGAAAAAATATGTTTCAAGAACTATGATACACTTGTTATTAGTTTCTAGTCTTATTGGTTGTTTTTAAGTTTTTTTCTGCATTTAGGCTAACCTTGCTTATTCCCGCGAACCAATGGGTGATCTCTGACTGCTGCTCCAGAAGAAAGAGGAATGGATAACGTAAAAATTGGGATCAATGTTCTAATTCTGGGGACATGTTGGAATCAACTAGCAATCCCCATCTGGCTTGGTACCAGCAGTTACCTAGTTCATGCAAAGCCTTCTTATTTAGTTTACTTGGGATATTCTTACTTATTTTGCTTTATTCTTGTGGAATACATTGCTGTTATACTTTGTGTCAGAATGCAGAATAAGCTTACTAAATGTTTTTTTAATCTAACACTTATTAATTTTCCAGATATCACCCTTTGTGGAACTTGGAGTTATGAATGGCCCTCAGCATGCTGATGTTTTCTGACTGAGCTCTTCTTTAACCTGAATAAAAGAAACCCTAATAGTTAGGCAGGAATATCATCTCCCTTATCCAACATAAAGAAGTTATAGAAGATGGATCTTCATGCCTCTATAACCCTTAAGATTAAGGGTTCTTTATAAAACAGAGGGGGAAAATGTCAGAGGCATCTGAACCAGAGCACCTTCATCTTGAATAGAGGCTGAGTAAAATAAGGTTCAGACCTACTGGGCTGCATTCCCAGATGATTAGCCATTCTAGGTCGCAGGAAGAGATAAGAGGTAGGCACAAAATAAAGGTCATAACGACCTTGTTGATAATACAGGTTGCATTATAGGAACCAGCTAAAACCGACCAAAACCAAGACTGTGATGAGAGTGACCTCTGGTCGTCCTCACTTTACACTTCCACCAGTGCCATGACAGTTTACAAATGCCATGACAGTGTCAGGAAATTACCCTGTATGGACTAAAAAGGGGAGGCATGAATAGTCTACCCCTTGTTTAGCATATAATCAAGAATAATCATAAAAATGAGACAGCCAGCAGCCTTTAGGGTTGCTCTATGGAGTAACCATTCTTTTATTCATTTACTTTCTTAATAAACTTGATTTCACTTTACTGTTAAAAAAAAAAAGTGAAAATACAGTCACCAAAATGGGAAAAATATTTGCAAGTCATATATCTCAAATTATCCAACTGGTAATTTATTAGTCATATATCTGACAAATTTCTATAAGTAAAACAAATATGACATAATTATTTTGAATTTTACAAAATCTGTTCAGAATAACTCTAACAACACAACAAGAGCAACGAAAAGAATACATTTCAAAATGGACAAGAGTTGAATAGCCATTTCTTCAAAGAAGCTACATAAATGGCTGGTAAGCACATGAAAAGATGCTCAACGGATCTGGCAAGATAGCCATATAGGAGCAGCTCCAGTTTTCTCCAGAGCTCTCAGTGAGATCAACACAGAAGGTGGGAAATTTCTGCATTTCCAACTGAGGTACCTGGTTTATCTCATGGGACTGGTTAGACAGTGGGTGCAGCACATGGAGGACAAACAGAAACAGGGTGGGGTTTTGCCTCACCCGGGAAGTGCAAGGGGCTGCGGACCTCTCTCCCCCAGCCAAGGGAAGCTATGAGGAAATTTGCGATCTGGCCCAGATACTATGCTCTTCCCACAGTTTTTGCAACCCACAGACCAGGAGATTCCTTCATGTGCCTACACCACCAGGGCCCTGGGTTTCAAGCACAAAACTGGGCAGCCATTTGGGCAGACACTGAGCTAGCTGCAGGAGTAGACTTTTCTTTTCCTACTCCAGTGGCACCTGGACCCCAGCAAGACAGAACTGTTGACTCTCCTGGAAAAGGGGCTGAAACCAGGAATCTAAGTGGTCTCGCTCAGCAGGTCGCATTCCCGTAGAGCCCAAGAAGCTACAAAATTCTCGTTGCCAGCAGAGCAGTCTGAAGTTGACCTAGGACCATCAAGCTTGGTGTGGGGATGGTTGTCCACCGTTGCTGAGGCTTGAGTAGGAGGTTTTCCCCTCACAGTGTTAAGGAAGCCACCAGGAAGTTTGAACTGGGCAGAACTCACTGCAGCATGGCAAAGCAGCTGTGGGCAGACTGCCACGCTAGATCCCGCTTCACTGGGCAGGGCATCTCTGAAAGAAAGGCTGCAGCCCCAGTCAGGGGCTTTTAGATAAAACTCCCATATCCCTTGGGCAGAACACCGGGGGACAGAGGCAGCTGTGGGTGCAGCTTCCGCAGACTTAAATGTGCCTTCCTGCCAGCAGCAGATCTCCCAGCGTAGCACTCAAGCTCTGCTAAGTGACAGATTGCCTCCTCAAGTGGGGTCCTGATCGACCTGACTCCTGACTGGGAGACACTTCCCAGCAGGGGTTTACAGACACCTCATACAGGAGAGATCCAGCAGGCAGCAGGTGGGTGCCCATCTGGGACAAAGCTTCTGGAGGAAAGAGCAGGCAGAAATCTGGAGTAGGCCACTCCAGACCCTGTTATTCAACAAACTCCAGCAGGCTTGCAGAATTACGGCATACCTGCAGAAGAGGGGCCTGACTATTAGAAGGAAAATGAGCAAACAGAAAGCAATAACAGCAACATGGACAAAAAGGATGCCCACACAAAATCCCCATCCAAAGGTCATCAGCATCAAAGATCAAAGGTAGCTAAATCCACAAAGATGGGGAAAAACCAGCACAAAAATGCCAAAAATTCCAAAAACTAGAATGCCTCTCTTCCTCCAAATGATCGCCACTTCTCTCCAACAAGGGCTGGAGAGATGAGTTTGATGAATTAGCAGAAGTAGTCTTCAGAAGGTGGGTAATAACAAACTCCTCTGAGCTAATTAATAAACTTGATTTCACTTTATTGTAAAAAAAAAAGTGAAAATACAGCCACCATAAATGAGAAAAATATTTGCAAACCATATATCTCCAATTATCCAACTGATAATTTATCAGTCATATATCTGATAAACTAATTTCTATAAGTAAAATAAATGCTATAATCAGAAGGTGGGTAATAACAAACTCCTCTGAGCTAAAGGAGCATGTTCTAACCCAATTCAAGGAAGCTAAGAACCTTGGCAAAAGGTTACAGGAATTGCTAACTAGAATAACCAGGTTAAAGAAGAACATACGACCTGATGGAGTTGAAAAACACAGCAAGAGAACTTTGTGAAGCATATACAAGTATCAATAGCTGAATGGATCAAGTGGAAGAAAAGATATCAGAGACTGAAGATCAACTTAATAAAATAAAGTGTGAAGACAAAATTAGAGAAAAAAGAATGAAAACGAATGAACAAAACCTCCAATAAATATGGGACTACGTGAAAAGACCAAACCTACAATTGATTGGTGTACCTGAAAGTGATGGAAAGAATGGAAGCAAGTTGGAAAACACACTTCAGGATATTATCTAGGAGAACTTCCACAACCTAGCAAGACAGGCCAACATTCAAATTCAGGAAATACAGAGAACACCACTAAGATACTCCTCAAGAAGAGCAACCCCAAGATACACAATCATCAGATTATCCAAGGTTGAAATGAAGGAAAAAATGTTAAGGGCAGCCAGAGAGAAAGGTCAGGTCACCTAGAAAAGAAAGCCCATCAAGCTAAGAGCAGATCTCTCTACAGAAACCCTACAAGCCAGAAGAAAGTGGGGGCCACTATTCAACATTCTTAAAAAAAAGAATTTTCAAACCAGAATTTCATATCTAGCCAAGCTAAGCATCATGAGTGAAGAAGAAATAGAATCCTTTACAGACAAGCAAATGCTAAAGGATTTTGTCACCACCAGGCCGGCCTTACAAGAGCTCCTGAAGAAGCACTACATGTGGAAAAGAAAAACTGCTACCAGCCCTGCAAAAACATATGAAAATATAAAGACCAATGACACTATGAAGAAACTGCATTAACTAATGTGCAAAATAACCAGCTATCATCATGATAACAGGATCAAATTCACACATAACAATATTAACCTCAAATGTAAATGGGCTAAATGTCCCAATTAAAAGACACAGACTGATAAATTGGATAAAGAGTCAAGACTCATTGGTGTGCTGTATTCAGGAGACCCATATCATGTGCAAAGACACACATAGTTTCAAAATAAAGGGATGGAGGAATATTTACCAAGCAAATGGAAAGCAAAGAAAAGCAGGAGTTGCAATCCTAGTCTCACATAAAACAGACTTTAAACCAACAAAGATCAAAAAAAGACAAAGAAGGGCATTACATAATGGTAAAGTGGTCAATGCAACAAGACGAACATACAAATTTCTACAAGTAAAACAAATAATATAAATACAATTCATCTTGATTTTACAACACCTAAGATATTTTAGTCCTTAAAAGTAAAGAAATGGATTGGAAGGTTTTATGAAAATCACTCTGAGGCAGCTGCCTGAAAAGAAAGAGAAAGTGGGCTTTGCTGTTTAGTATCAGAACTAGGCTATTCCTTTGAATTAAACAAATGTAAACATTTTTATCTCAAATCATTTGATTCTCAGGAATAATGGACTTTATAGCTTCCAGTTATATTCATTTAAATTTAAATTTGTGGCTAAAATCAAAACTCTTTCAAGTAAACTAAATAGAAACACAGATTTATGTCTATATCTCTAGCACTGGTGGTAGAGCTCCTCATGTAATTAAATCCTTCATCATTCGGAGCCATTCTAAGAGTGCACTAATTGTACATACATTGGAAACTTTCAGGCAATAAATCCTGAGCTAGGACTCTTCTTTTCTTATGATTACAACTCTGCTTCAAATATGCTTTCTCTCTGGGCACACTAATACCTTCAGTTGTTATAGTACATCAAACTCCTTCCAAACTAAATCATAATGGAATGCATGATGCATCCTTCAAGATATATTTGTTTTAAGATGTTTAGGAGAGGCTGGATGAAAAAAAAAAAGAGCATTAAACATACTAGAACTGGTAGTGTCTAACACTATTTGTTCATTCATTCATTCACCTGACAAACATTTATTTCATGATTGCTCATTTTTTAGCTAGCCACTGCTATTGACAAAGAATTAAAGGTTAACATTTCCTGCTTTTAAGGAGACCACAGTATTTTGGAGGACACAGAAAAAAATAGAATTAATGATAATTTAATGTAGCAAGTACACTGACACATATATGCCAGAGTGAGAACACAGGAGACACATATAGCATAACCTGGATGATGCGGGGGAAGGCTTCCTAGAGGAGTAAAGGCTGTTTCTATAACACAGACAGGCAACTGGAGAAAGAATAAAAAGGAAAAGTAATTCTAGGCTTAGGATACAGAATTCACAAAAACACCAGCCAGAAATAACACAGAGATCAGGTAAACTGTGAGATGTTTTGCCTAGAAAGGCCAGATGAAGAAAGGATTAGTCTGCCATACTAAAGAGTTTGGATCTTACTATGTTGATAAGGGAAAGTGACTAAGATTTTTAAGGAGCAGCAAAGTGCAGACTGATTTGTGCTTTACGTAGTACATTTTTGAAGGATTGTAAAATTTCAGGAGACATACTAAAAAATAGCTTTTTGCATTCTTTTTTATGTCATTGCAAACATCATAAAGACCACAATGCATTGTAACGACTACAGTGTACCACCATTTGGCAAAGCCATCAATTACTCTGCAATAAATCGTGAATATAGATAATGGCCAGAGGACAAAGCAGAAAAGAGTTGAGACGAATCTCAGATAAAGCATAAAAGCATAGACTCTTCTTTTTTTCTGTCTCTGAAAACTTTCATCTCACAAATTGAAACAGTGTCTTATTGTCCTGAACAAAACCCTTCCTTTCTCAGAGGAAAACACCATGAAAATTAACGTCCACTAACATCAATGTTTGTTTGAAGTAAAGAGTCTATTATAACTCCATTAGAACAGAATTGCTTGTGGCATCAAATTACTGTGGGAAACCAGTTGATGCTCCGCCTTCCCATACACACATTGCTAAGACCCCGTAGAGAATCCATTAGTGGGACCCAGAGTCACACTAGCCTATAATTTTTCTTCGCCTTAGGAAAACAGTAGCCTGTAATTTTTCTTTGCCTGAGGTTTTAAAAGGGCTGTCCCTGGCTGAGTCTCATGTATGCCATCATAGTCCCAAATCCAACCCATGTCCTAGTTACCGTCTGTATACCTTCTAAGGAAAAGAAAGAATCAATGGAAACAGCCTTTCTTGTTTTGTTGTTTGTCTGTGAGAAAGACATTCTTTATATTTGAGCTGTCTTTCTTGATTTTTCATTATAAGTTTGATTTTAAGCTTATAAATAGTCTCAAATACAGTCATCCCTCAGTATCCATAGGGGATTGGTTCCAGGACTTTCCAAGTATACCAGAATCCACAGATATCATGTCTCTGAACTAAAGTGTCATAGTATTTGCATATAATCGACACATATCTTCCTGCATACTTTAAATCATCTCTAAATTACTTATGATCGCTAATACAATATAATTGCTATGTAAATAGTTATACTGTATTGTTTAGGGAATAATGTCAAGAAAAAAGTTGGACATGTTCTGTACAGATGCACTTTTTTTCTGAAATATTTTTATCTGAGGTTGATTGAATCTACAGATGTGGCACTCAAAGATATGGAGAGCTGACAGCACTTGGGTTTAGTTTAATATTAGATATTATCTGTCATCAAACCTTTTAATGTTATTTTGTAAGCGTTATACCAATGATATAGAAATTTAACTACAGCTTGTTAAAACAAGTTCGATGTCATTATAGAAAGCCATGTTTTAATGATCATGGTATAATGTTCAAATACATTGAAGTACATCAGCTTGATGTTACTTTAAAAGACAGCATTTATCTGTTATATTTATGAACATGAAAGGTTAAAATGATTATTAGAGTAGGTCAAACATGGATTATGTTTACTCAAATACACAATAATTTCTTGATTGTTATCAGAAAAAAATAGATACACATCATAAACAAGAAGAGTATACATATATTTAAAGGCACACTTATAATTCAATAATTTAATACTTCCCTAAAATCTAATTTCAAGTTCATGAGTGGAATGTCTGAATGCCATGTTCAAGTTCATGAGTAGAGTAACTGAAATCTCCTCTGGGTTAATTTTTGAAGAGCACTGGACTAATGACACAGCAGTAATACATGCCTTCCCAAATGGAATTTTGGTCATATTTTTGAATACATTAATATTCCACAATGTTTATTTTCTCCTCTAATGACTCATATTCTTTGAGGGATAGAAGTTTGTTATAAAAAAGGAGGAAGTATCCCAAAATACACTATTTTGTGTATACAAGTAGTACGCATTATATACATCAGATTTCACCTCCTGGGACCTTTAAACATTGGATAACTGCCTCTTTTGACCAACTGGTATTGCCATCCAGGAGGTAATTCCTGATTACATAGCAAGAGGCTCTCGTGATGAATTAGCAAAGAAAAAGGGCAATGGATGGCAACTGTATCCAACTATCTGCCCACGAATAGTTAATAATCGGCAGCATTTGGCATAGCTCATCACTCCATTCTTGACCTACATCTTTCTCTTGACCCTAACTCTAGGTTCTCAACCTTTGCTCATGTGTTCTCATCATTCTTTCTTATCTTCATCTCAGATTTCCAATATGTAAACAACAGAACATCTTAGAACTCAGTCATGGGATCATTTCTTTTCTCTATGTACCAACAAAGTCGTCCCATGGTTTTAAATACCATCTTTACGCTAATGACTTTCCGGTTCAAAATCCACTCTTGCTTCTTGAAATATATCCACTTTCTACTCATATCCAATTCTGTTTTTGACTCTAATTCTTGAATGTCTAAAAGGCATCTCAAAATTAACTTTGAAAAACTAAATTCTTGGAGCTACACTGGCTCAGGCCAGTTGTCCCGGCACTTGAAGAGGCGAGGCTACACATTTGAGGCCAGCCTGGACAACATAACAACCTCTCATTCATTAAAAATGAAACACTAAATTCTTGATTCTTTTTCCCTTAATCTTGTTTTTCCCTATTTGCCCTATATCAATAAATAGCATTTCCATTTTTCTGACAGTTTAGGACAAAAATCTTAAAGACTTCCTTGTTCCCCCCTTTCTTCCACACCCCATATTTGATCTATTAACAAGTCACATTGGTTTTAACTACAAAATACTTTGAGAATCTAACCATTTTTCACCAATATCAGCCCCTAATCCAAGCCAAAGTCGGTTTTTGCCTGGATATTGAAGTTCTTGGCAATTACCCTTCTTGATTACCTTGCTACTGTTTATTTCCCACGACAAAGCTCAGATTATCTCTTTTCAGCTCAAATATTTCCCAGATTATTCCATCTTACTCAGAATGAATTCACAAGTTTTTATTATTGCTTTCAGCTGCCTACATGTTCCTGCCCCTGTTCCTTTCTCTGGACCTATCTCCTACCACCTGATTACACCTTGCCCTTGGGAACATTGCTGTGCTGTCTTTCTTGCTGCTTTTTGAATGTGCCAGATACTCATACATTCTAGGGCATTTGTAATTGCTATATCTTCCACCTGGAGAACTATCTATACCTAAATCTATTTAGCTATGTATCAATAAGATAGATACATATCACTGAATCTCTGCATCACTTCGTTCAAGTTTGTGTTCAAATACAACCTCAAAAAAGAGACCTTCCTTGACCACTCTAACTAAATATCTCACCCAATCCATTCTCTGTCCATATCTCTTTGCTTTGATTATTTAACCTATCAGTACTTCAGAGCACTAACATGACAGAGATTTTTTTTGTTTATTGTCTTTCTCCAGCCACCATCATGTATTCCCCTTAGTAACATAGACTTGTATTCTTTGAGAATCTTCAGTGACTGGGGCAGTAAATACTAGGTTCTTTAACAACATTTAAGAGTCAATGAATTTGTTATACTTCAAACTAGGAAATCTGTTCTGGCTTCATGTTAAAAAGTAATTTTAAAAGTTTGTCTGTTTTGAAGAAAAAAGCACCAGCTTTCCAAGCTGTCTTTCAATTTCTCAGAAACCTGCTTAAAATATAAATGGTTATATAAGCTTAAAAACAAGCCTTCTACTTTGGCAAAGAGACAACCATGGAGTCTCTTGCCATTTATTTGCTGGTGCTGAATTTCATTTCTTCAAACCAATAACTCCTTTGCTGGTAAAATTATTCTCACAGAATGCCTCTCAGAAAATATGTTTAATTTTCTGGTCTATGAATATAGCCATATATACATATAACTACTTGCCTTTGAATATTATTATAATATTTCTTAAATCTTCATTAACTAGCCAGACTATTTAGCAGCACTATTTAAGCTTCAGCCTTCTATTTATGAAATAAATATCTTGCTCCTATGATTTTTAAGAAATATCTTATTTGTGTGAGCATTAAGATTAAATAGACGTTGATCCTCATCCAATGTTATGGTTCTTGAATTAAAAGTTTCAACACCCACTTATGCATGTCACTTAAGACAAATTGTATCACTTATTACAAGTAAACAAAACAAATACATAGACACATCTTGTAGAAGACGCATTCTGTGAAATCCCACTTTGACTTGCTTGTAAGAATATCCCAAATCCATCCAGAAGGTCAAAGGGATAAAAGTAAGTGAAGAATCCTACATTATTACACACATGGAAAAAAAAATTCCATAACGCATTTGGGATTTTCTAGTATGGAAATTCAAGGAAACTCTCCTAGAAGTCTCCTTCCCCTGGATATTCTTTGTTACAGATACTCTTCTCACTTGTTGATGACACCTTCCTGGCATTCATCCCCTTGATAAAATTTTATTCTCCCTCTTTTAATATGTGTGGGAAAAAGCAAACTGACTTCCTTTTTGAGATTCAAATACTATATCACCATTTCTCAAATATCCATATTTAGCACCAATCATTCCCCAGGTATGTTTTAATCAAATACAGTGTATTTGCTTAGTGCTATCCATCATAAGAAGAATAATACACTTGGGTTTTTTCCCCTCATATATATATATTTCTGAATCAAACTTAATTTGTCTTTGGCAAATAGTGAGTGGTATATGATCCAGATTTTTTACAGTACCTACTTCTGACAGTAGAGGAACTAAGAAAATCTTCATATAGAATACTTCCCAATAATAATATCCTTTAGACATTTTTATAGATACTCTTTTCTAGAATCACTTCTTTGGCATGCCACATATTTTTGTATTATGTACAAACATTAAAACAATATACTTCAATTTCTGCCTTCCTGTCCTTTGCGCTATACTTGTCAATAATTTTATTTCTACATACATGCAGCCAACAAATATATGAAAAAATGCTCATCATCATTAATCATTAGAGAAATGCAAATCAAAACCACAATGAAATATCATCTAACATCAGTCAGAAAGGCTAATATTAAAAAGTAAAAAAACAACAGATGCTGGCAAGGTTGCAGTGAAAAGGGAAGACTTATGCACTGCTGGTGGGAATTTAGATTAGTTCAGCTGCAGTGAAGGGCAGTGTGGAAATTTCTCAAAGAACTTAAGACAGAACTACCATTTGACTCTGCAATCCCACTATTGGGTATACACCCAAAGGAAAATAAATTATTCCATCAAAAAGGCACATGCACTTGTAAGTTCATTGTATCACTATTCACAGTAGCAAAGACATGGAATCAACCTCAATGCCCATCGATGGAGGACTGGATAAAGAAAATGTGGTACATATACACCATGGAATACTACACAGCCATAAAAAAATGAAATCATATGTTTTGTGACAACATAGATGCAGCTGGAGGCCATTATCCTAAGTAACAGAGGAATAGAAAACCAAATACTGCATGTTCTCACTTATACATGGGAGCTAAACGTTGAATATACATGGATACAAAGATGAGAACAATAGACACTGGAGACTGCTTGAAAGGGAGTATAGGTCGGAAGGTTACCTGTTAGGTATTATGCTCCTTACCTGGGTGATGGGATCATTTGTACACCAACACTCAGCGACACACAATTTGTCCCATGTAACAAACCTGCACATGTACCCCTGGAACCTAAAATAAAAGTAGAAGAAGAAGAAAGCATATATTCTCTTTAAAATCGACATTACCTAATTCCACTGAAAAATAAATAATTTTACTTCTACATATTATATACCCCATTATACATTGTTACTATTTTTGCTTTAATCAAATATTATTTAATTTTAATATGAGAAATAAGCCTTTATATTTATTCACATATTTACTATTTGAGACACTCTTCTTTCCCTTGTGCAAATGTTTCTACCTATCATCCTTTTCCTTAAGCCTGAAAAACTTTCTTGAACATATCTTTTAGCACAAGTCCCCAATGACAAATTCTCTCAGCTTCTGTTATTCTAAAAAGGTCTCATTTAACTTTCATTTTTGAAGGATATTTTTGCTAGATATAGAATTCTAGATTAACTTTTTTCTCCACTGTCTAAGAATATCATCCCATTGCCTTTTGGTTTGCAGTATACATAACAGGAAGTCAATTACATTTGTTACCCTGTATGTAATATACCATTTTCTTCTGAAGACTTTCTCTTCATTACTGGGTTTTAGTAGTTAGACTATGATACGACTAGATGTGGTTTCATTTATTTGTATTCAGTTAGGTTTCACTGAGCTTTTTGAACATGTAGATGTATGTATATCACCATATTTAAGAAATTTTCAACCTCATTTATTCAAAATCATGTTATGCCCTATTGTCCTCAACATTAAGGACTTCAATTACACATGTGCTAGAGAGCTTATTCATGTCCGACAAGTCATTGAATCTCTGTTCGCTTTTTTAAATCAGTTTTTTTTCTCTCTGTACTTTAATTTTGGTAGATTCTAGTGCTCTGATTCATTGTTACTAAACATTTTCTTCTGTGGTATCTAACATGCACTTAAAACTCATTTAGTGACTTTTTTGCTTCAGATATTCTATTTTCCATCTCAAGAAGTTCCATTTGCCTCTCTTATAAATAGGCTTTATTTTTTCTTCTAATTATGTTCATATTTTCTTTTAAATTCTTAAACATATTTATACTAATTTAAATTCCTTTTCTTCTCATTCTCTCAGTATGTAACAGCTCAGAAACTATCTCCCATGGAACTTTTTTGGTATAGCCTATGAGTTAAGAATGGTCTGCATATTTTAAATTATTGGTAAATACACACACACATACAACTACACGGCAAAACAAAACAGAGAAAAACACATGATAAAGGCTACAGGCAGCCTTCAAAGCCTAAAATATTTACATTTTGGCCTTTTATTTAACAAAATATTGTTGATCCTTAATTTATACCATTTCTGAGCTCAATTCTGCTAATTTATCTACTATAAGTTTATTGCTCTAGTTCTTTACAGGTAATTTTATTTTTGATTGGATGATGAGAATTGTAATATGGCATTGTTGGTTGTATAAATTATGTTGTCCTTTATAAAAGAATGTTTTATTCTAGAAGATAGTGTTTTAGATGATCGTTCTAACAATTGTTTTTCATCCTGCTAGGGCAGGTTTACAGTTACTTTTTTTCTAGATTTAGTTCAGTTCTACTCCTAAAGTGTGGCTTTCTGCGGTTTCTCCTGTATGTCCCAATTACTCAAGGAGGTCTCTCTACTTCAGATCATCAAATTGTGAATGTCTTCCAACTCATTGTAATCACTGATCATTTTTAAATTTACACTCTACATAGTTCTTCTTTTACCACTACTTGGTTTTTGCCCAACCTCATTGACACCAGTGTAGAATTCAGCCAAAGACTTTGCCCAACATATGCATACCAATTTTGTATGTAGCTCATTGTTGATGTAAGTTTTATTCACCCATACTTTACAATAATAAACCACTCTCTTGTCAATTTGAATAATGCATTTTTATGAAAAATAGTTATGTTGTCCAAAACTACTTTCTGAAAACATATTTATACCTTAAAACTACTACCTTAGAAAATTCTAAAAACCACAATATGCAAGTATACATTCCATTAACCATCATTACAAAGGCACAGTCACACATATTATAATTTCTACATTTTTGAAAGAACAGTGGTGAAAAGTCATATGAAGTTCTATATTGTTTAAGTTTTAATGAGATATAATCAATGTACTATACAATTTATCTTTTTAAAGTATACAATTCAAAGGCTTTTAGTATATTCACAAAGTAGTATACCTATCGCCATAATCAATCTCAGATCACACTCATTACTCCAAAAAGAAGCCCTACCTTCCTTAGTCATCACACCACAAACCCTCATCCCTCCAGCCCTAGGCAGCCAATTACCTACTTCCTGTCTCTATAGTTACCTTTTAAAGAGAGTTCATATATAAAGGAATCAGAAAACATGTAGTCCTTTGTAAGTGATTTCTTTAACTTAGCATGTTTTCAAGGTTTATCCATGGTGTATCATATATCAGTCATTCATTTCTTTTGATGACTTATATTCCATTGTATGGCTATGCCACATTTTATTTACCTGTTCTTTATTTGAGGGACATCTGGGCTGTTTCCGCTTTTTCATTCTTACAAATAGTGTTGATATAAGCATTCTTACAGAAGTTTTCTGTGGACGTATGTTTTTCTTTTGGGTATATACCTAAGAGTGGCATTGCTGAGTCATATAACTACTTTAGAAACGATCACACTGTTTTCCACAGCAGTGACACCATTTTACATTCCAACTAGCAGGGTATGAAAGTACTAATTTCTCCATAACCTTGACAACACATGTTATTATTGCTCTTTCTTATCATAGCCATCCTAGTAGATGTGAAATTACAACTCATTGTGATTTTGACTTGTATTTTCCTCATGTCTAATGATGAACATCTTTTTATGTACTTACTCGTCATTTATGTATCTTTGGAGAACTATCTATTCAGATACTTTGCCCATTTGTTAATTGGGTTATTTATCATTTTATTGTTGAGTTTTATTAGTTCTTTATATAGTTGACCCTTGAAGGACAGAGTTTGCGGTGCTAACAATGCACAATCAAAAATTCTCATAGTTTTTGACTCTTCAAAAACCTAACTACTAATTAGCTTGTTATTTACTGGAAGCTTTACTGATAACATAAACATTTTGTATGTTATATGCATTTCATTTTATATGTATTATATATTGTATATATACAGCTTACAAAGAAGTAAACTAGAGGAAAGAAAATGTTATTTTAAAATGAGGGAAAGAAAATATATTTACTATTCATTAGGTGAAAGTGGGTTATCATAAAAGTCTTCATCCCTGTCATCTTCACATTAAGTAGGCTGAGGAGGGGGAAAAGGATGGGTTGGTCTAGCTCTCTCAGGAGTGGCAGAGGTGAAAGAAGTGGAGGAGAAAGAAGGGGAGGCAGAAGAGGCAGGCAGGCTCAGTGTAACTTTTATTGAAAAAATCCACACAAAAGTAGACCTGCACAGTTTAAACCTGTGTTGTTTAATGGTCAACTATATATTTTAGATACAAGTCCTTTATCAGATGTAAGATTTGTAAAAAATTTTCTCCCATACTGTGGGTTATCTTTTCTCTTTCTTTATGATATCTTTTGAAGCACAGAAGGTTTTAACTATGTTGATGTGCAACTTATCTATTTATTTTTTGTCACTTTATTGTCATATCTAAGAAACCATTACCTAATTACAGGTTATAAAAATTTATACCTGGGTTTTATCTAAGAAGTTTATAGTTTTAGCTTTTACCTAAAATAAATACATTTAGGTATTTAATCCATTTTGAATTAACTTTGTATATAGCATAAGATAGAGGTGGAATTTCATTATTTAGCATGTGAATAGCCAGTTGTCCCAGCATCATTTGTTGGAAAAACTGTTTTCCCCCATTGAATTGTCTTGGCATTCTAACATTGTTATTTTTACTTTGGATTTAAATAAAAAATTTCAATGACCCTGTCTGTCTCCAAATAACATTTTGAGAATTTATATAGAGAATGGATGTACATATATATTTTTATTTGATATAGAACACTCTCAGAAGCCATTTGAAAAGCAAGCTCCCAATGTGTCCTAAATTTTCATCCTCTTCACAGAACAGGTTATGTAGACAGAATAGCATGATTGTAATTGAACAAAATATGCTTTCTGGCCTAATGAATGACCCCTGAGTTCCATAAAACATTTAAGCATCTCTTCATACCTATGCCCATCTATAGGCTAGGATAATACAATATGACTCTGTAGGATTCAAGTACTGTTTTATATTTGGAATTTTTACTTACATAAATAAAGATAAACTGAAAGACATATTATGAAAGCCTTGAAGTTATGAGTTTAGGTTCTAAGGATAGATAAGACCTCTGGATTTAAATTTTGGTCTCATAACTTGCAGTGTGGCCTCAGCATAACTTCCAAAACTTTCCACTCCTCTGATTCCTCATTCATAAAGACAATATTATTTTATTGTGAATATTAATATTAAAAACTCTCTAAGCCTCTGTTTCCTCATTCACAAAGACAATAATATTTTATTATGAATATTAATATCAATATTCATAAAACCTTGTATTAGCAATGTAAGGTATAAAGCAGAGAATGTATAAAGCACTTGGCACAGATTTGGGCATATACTAAGAATGCATACACATTAGCTGCAATTAATCAACAAAGATTCTTTGATTATCTATGCTAAGCACTGTGTTAAAACTGGAAATAAAATAAACAACAATCAGTTCTTGACTCTAAAGCAAGAGTCAAGAATATGCCATCTTCAGCAGCTTCCTATATGTTTGCTTGAAGACTCCCTTTTAAGGTATATTTTTATGCTTAGAATCACCTTTGTTCTTCAGATACTCCAATAGCTTTTTTTTTCCTACCCTCTCAAGCTACAACTTTCAAGATATAACACAAAGTGATCAAGTATCATTTACATTTTGATAAAAACTTATTCACAACAATGTATATGTTGAGGTTTATTCAGTCATTCATTTCTCCATTTATTTATAAATCCAATAATCACACTTTATTGAGTACTTACTAGTGCTAGATACTGAGCAAGTTGGGAATATAAATAAGATAATTTCCAAACTGTAAGAAAGAGTATAGGTTAAGTCATGAATGTGAACACTGAGATTATAAAACAATTTTATAATTAATAATAATTATAAACCAATACCCTAAATGTCCAAAGGAAAATAAGGGAAAATTGGTTTGAATGTATCATATCAGCCCTGGATTATGAACTGCAGGAATTAAAAAAAAAATCAATAAGAACCAGTGAAGAATTTCTAACTGGAGGAAACTGAAATTGTAAAGTAGGATTTCTATTAGATGAAGAGAAAGAAAAGGTACAGGAATTTCTCCCTGCTTCAGAAAAATAATATATCCTAAGAATACCTTTAAGGAAAATCACTTTTAGTACATTTCAGATATCTCAGTACTGCTCTTAAATGCCTGTCTTTCCCTTCACTTTCCTATTCTCTCCCTTTTGCCTAACCTTGCTTACTCTCCAGTCTGCTTGAAAGCATCAGGATAACAAGATTTACAATCCTGTTCTTTTATTTTTTTCAATTAACCAGGTTCCTTTGTTTATTTATTTTTTATTATACTTTAAGTTCTGGGTTACATGTGCAGAACATACAGGTTTGTTACATAGGTATACACGTGCCATAGTGGTTTGTTGTACCCATCAACCCATCATTTACAATAGGTATTTCTCCTAATGCTATCCCTCCCTTAGCCCCACAACCCCCAACAGGCCCTGGTGTGTGATATTCCATGGGTTCTCATTGTCCAACTCCCATTATGAGGGAGAACATGCAGTGTTTGGTTTTCTGTTCTTGTGTTAGTTTGCTGAGAATGATAGTCTCCAGCTTCATCCATGTCCCTGCAAAGGACATGAACTCATCCTTCTTTATGGTTTCATAGTTTCCATGGTGTATATGTGCCACATTTTCTTTATCCAGTCTATCATTGATGGGCATTTGGGTTGGTTCCAAGTCTTTGCTATTGTGAATAGCACTGCAATAAACATATGTGGAATACTTGGCCATTAGAAAGTAGGTTGGACTTTATATGATATACAAGGACATTTTTTTCCAAACAAGAAAAATGTACCTTGTCTAGGACAATTTCTCACCTTGGTTCTTTTTCTGTTTTTTTTTAATAGACATCCCACTCAAAGCCCATTATGCCACATCAGATATATTAAAGTACTCCAAATATAAAAATAAAATCAAGGAGATAAAAATATCAAAATGCCATTTCATGTGGAGACAAAGGCTTCTTGTTCTTAACCCATAAAGATGCAACCCCAGAACCCAGGTTCTAGGTCTCTTTAGCCATGACACAGTCAGCACATTGATTCAAGGAATGAATAAGCTTGAGCTTCTTCTAAGGTTTAGATTGTGCATCCAACACTCAGTACAAAGTGGCAGACACAGTGTTTACGTTATAGAATCCTAACTATTGACAAGGCTCTGCGATTCACTGAAAGTATATGGTATTTACTGAATGGGCAAAAACTGGAAGCACTCCCTTTGAAATCTGGCACTGGACAAGGATGCCCTCTCTCACCACTCCTATTCAGTATAGTATTGGAAGTTCTGGCCAGAGCAATCAGGCAAGAAAAAGAAATAAAGGGTATTCAGTTAGGAAAAGAGGAAGTCAAATTGTCTCTATTTTCAGACGACATGATTGTATATTTAGAAGACCCCATCATCTCAGCCCAAAGTCTCCTGAAACTGATAAGCAACTTCAGCAAAGTCTCAGGATACAAAATCAATGTGCAGAAATCACAAGCATTCCTACACACCAATAACAGACTTAAAGAAAGCCAAATGAAGAACGAACTGTCATTCACAATTGCTATGAAGAGAATAAAATACCTAGGAATACAACTAACAAAGGATGTAAAGGATCTCTTCAAGGAGAACTACAAACCACTGTTCAATGAAATAAGAAAGGACACAAACAGATGGGAAAAGATTCCATGCTCATGGTTAGGAAGAATCAATAGTGTGAAAATGGCCATACTGCCCAAAGTAATTCATAGATTCAACACTATCCCCATCAAGCTACCAATGACTTTCTTCACAGAACTGGAAAAAACCACCTTAAACTTCATATGGAACAAAAAGAGAGCCCGCATATCCAAGTCAATTCTAAGCAGAAAGAACAAAGCTGGAGGCATCACGCTACCTGACTTCAAACTATACTACAAGGCTACAGTAATCAAAACAGCATGGTACTGGTACCAAAACAGACATATAGACCAATGGAACAGAACAAAGGCTGCGGAGGCAATGCCACACATCTACAACCATCTGATCTTTGACAAACCTGACAAAAATAAGCAATGGGGAAAGGATTCCCTGTTTAATAAATGGTGTTGGGAAAACTGGCTAGCCATGTGCAGAAAGCAGAAACTGGAAACCTTCCTGAACCTTTCACTAAAATTAACTCCAGATGGATTAAAGACTTAAACATAAGACCTAACACCATAAAAACCCTAGAAGAAAACCTAGGCAAAACCATTCAGGACATAGGCGTAGGCAAGGACTTTATGACCAAAACACCAAAAGCATTGGCAACAAAAGCCAAAATAGACAAATGGGACCTAATCAAACTCCACAGCTTCTGTACGGCAAAAGAAACAGTCATTAGAGTAAATCGGCAACAAACAGAATGGGAAAAATTTTTTGCAGTCTACCCATCTGACAAAGGGCTGATATCCAGAATCTACAAAGATCTAAAACAGATTTACAGGAAAGAAACAAACAAGCCCATTCAAAAGTGGATGAAGGATATGAACAGACACTTTACAAAAGAAGACATACATGAGGCCAACAAGCATATGAAAAAATGCTCATGATCGCTGGTCATTAGAGAAATGTAAATCAAAACTACATTGAGATACCATCTCACGCCAGTTAGAATGGCAATCATTAAAAAATCTGGAGACAACAGATGCTGGAGAGGATGTGGAGAAATAGGAACACTTTTACACTGTTGGTGGGAGT
>CAUYLG010009720.1:0-32100 GCA_963573385.1 Cacajao melanocephalus
TAGAGCTGGATCCAGAAGAGGCCACTGTGAGGCAAGTGCAGGGCAGAAAAAACCACCATGAGGCAGGAGATGAGCCTGAAGTGTCCACTAAGAGGCAGAAGATAAGCCTGGAGAGGCCATGGTGAGGCACGAGTGGGTATAAGAAAGGCCACCATGGAAAAAAAAAAGCTGAGTCTTGAGAGGCAGACATGACACAGAGGATGGGGCTGAAGAGGGCACTGTGATGCAAACGAAAGGCCTGCCAAAATGGCTGTAAAACAGGTAGTAACAAGGCCAGAAAAGGCCCATATAGGGAATAGCTGGGCTAAAGAGGCTGTGGTCAGGCAGGAGCTGGG
The DNA here is from genome assembly GCA_963573385.1 of Cacajao melanocephalus. Lineage (NCBI taxonomy): Eukaryota > Metazoa > Chordata > Mammalia > Primates > Pitheciidae > Cacajao > Cacajao melanocephalus. The sequence goes on from CAUYLG010009720.1 coordinate 336, forward strand.
TCTGTCTGGCTGCTGGTAGGCGTTGAAAGCCCGACCTAAAAAAAACTAAAGTCTACAGAGGCTGCTGGGAGCTGGGCAGGAGCTGGGACAAACGTGGTTGTTGTGAGGCAGGAGTTGAGCCTGTAGACCCAGCGAGGAAGAAGAGCTGGGCCTGGAGAGGCCGCCATGAGGAAGGCAGAGGCCAAGACTGGAGAGGCCAGACAGGAGGCAGGAGCTGACCACGCCCTGGAAGGGCCTATGTCAGAAAGTTTTATACCCGGAGAGGCCGCTGGGAGGGCAGGAGCTGGGCCTGGAGAGGCCGATTTCAGGGACATTTAGGCCTGCCAAGGCCACCGGGAGGAGGCCAGAACCAGGCTGAGAGAAGCCAACTTGAGGAAGTTTGGGGCCTGGAGACCCCGTCGGAGGGCAGGAGCTGAGCCTGAAGAGGCCACCGGGAGGCATGAGCTCGGTGGGCCTGGAGAGCTTGACTTGAGGACGTTTTGGGCCTACAGAGGCCACCAGGAGCTGGGCTGGAGCTGACTGAGTCCACAGAGGTTGTTGCGAGGCAAGGCAGGAGATGGGCCTGTAGACACAGCCGGGAGGAAGAGCTGGGCCCAAGAGGATGCCAGGAGGCAGCACCTGGGCCTGGAGAGGCTGCGAGAGGCATGAACTGGGCCTGGAGGGGCCGCCAAAAGGCTTCCAAGAACTGGGCCTGGAAGGCCACTGTGAGGAATGAGCTGGGCCTGCAAAGGCCACTGGGATGCAGGAGCTGGGCCTGCAGAGGCTGCTGAAAGGCAGGAGCCTCCCTCAGCCTAGGGAGGCCACAGTGAGGCATGAGATGCACCTAAAGAGGCCATCAGAAAGGCAAGAGCTGGGTTTGTCCACACTGCCACCAGGCAGGCACGTAGGCAGAGATAGCCTGGGGAGGCCAACATGGAGGGCAAGAGCTGGGCCTGGAGAGGCTGTTGTCAGGCAGGAGCTGGATCTGTCTGGGCTGCCTAGAGGCCGAAGGTGGGCCTAGAAAGCCAGACTTGAGGAAGGATGTGGCCTACAGAGGCTGCCAGGAGCTGGGCAGGTGCTGGGCCAAACGTGGTTGTTGCGAGACAGGAATTGGGCCTGTAGACACAGCCAGGAGGAAGAGCTGGACCTGGAGAGGCTGACTTGAAAAGTTCTGGGTCTGGAGAGGATGCCAGAAAGCCAACACTGGGCCTGGAAAGGCCACTGGGAGGCACCAGCTTGTCCTAAAGAGGCCACTGGGAGGCCGCAGCTGGGCCTGTACATACAGGCTGCCAAAAAGGCAGGAGCTGGGCCTGAGAGAAGCCATGGTGAGGCCAAGAGCTGGGCCTTGGGGAATCCACTGAGAGGCAGAGGCTGGGCCTGGAGGGGCCTACCACAGGCAGGAGCTGAGCCTGGAGAGGCCACCGTGAGGCATGAGGGTGAGCCTGGAGAGCTTGACTTGAGGATATTTTGGGCCTAGAGAGGCTGCCAGGAGCTGGGCAGGAGTTGAGTCCATAGAGTTTATTGTGAGGCAGGAGGTGGGCCTGCTGATGTAGCCAGGAAGTAGAGCTGGGCCCAGACTCGATGCCGGGAGGCAGCACCTGGGCCTGGAGTGGCAGCAAGAGGCATGAGCTGTGTCCAGAGAGGCTTCCAAAAGGCTTTGAGAAGTAAAGCGTGGGTTCTACAGAGGGTGTTCTCAAGCTAAAGCTGAGCCTTTACATGCCACTGGGAGACAGACGTCGGGCCTAGAGAGGTGAACTTAAGGATGGGTTGGGCCTATAGTGGTTGATGGCAAATGGGTAGGAGCTGGGCCAAAAGAGGTTTTTAAGAGGCACCAGGTGTGCTGTGTAGTCAGCTAAGACATATAGTTGGGCCTGGAGAAGCCACCATGAAACAGAGGCTGGGTTTTTAGAGGCTGATGGGAGGCAGGATCTGGGCCAGGAGAGGCCAACTTGAGAAGGATTTGGGTGTTCAGAGGCCACCAGGAGGCAGTAGATGGGCCTAGAGAGGCTGACTTGAAGTTTTTGGCCTGGAGACACCATTCTGGGACAAAAGCTGCACCTAGAGATGCTATTGTGAGGCATAAGCTTTGCATAGAGAGGCCAGTGTGAGGCAGGACTTGGGCCTATCCCAGCTGCCAGGGGACAGGCAGCAACCTGGCTGGGGAAGGTTGCCATGAGGCAAAAGCTGGGTCTGGAAAGGACCCTGTGAGGCACAAGCTTGGCATAAAGAGGCCATTTGGTGGCAGGAACTGGGCACACAGAGGCTGCCAAAAGGCAAGGATATTGGCTTGGTGGGGCCATGGTGAGGCAGATGCTGGGCATGAAGAGTCTACTGTGCGGCAGAGGTTAGGCCTGTAGAGGCAGATGGGAGCCAGGAGCTGGGCCTGGGGAGCTTGCCAGCATGCAGTAGCTTTGCCTGGGGAGGCTACCAAGAGGCATGAGCTGGGCCTAAAGAGCCCAGTGTGAGGCAAGTGCTCGGCCTGGAGTGGCCGACTTCAGGAAGATTCCAGCCTGGAGAGTGTGTCAGGGGCAGGAGCTGGGCCTGTCAAGGCTGCTGAAAGGCAGGAGCTTGGACTGCGGGCGCTGCAGTGTGGCAGATGCTGGGCCTGGAGAGTCTGCTGTGAGGCAGAGTTTGGGCCTGTAGAGGCCGATGGGAGGCAGGATTTGGACCTGGAATGGCAGACTTGAGAAAGTTGTCTGGTGAGGCCACCAGGATGCAGGAACTGGGCCTGAAGAGGCCACCGAGAGGCATGAGCTGTGCCTAAAGAGGCCAGTGAGAGGCAGGAGCTGTGCCTAAAAAGGCCAACTTGAGGAAATTTTGGGCCTAGACAGCCTGTCAGGGGACAGGAGCTGGGCCTACAGATGCCACTGTGAGCTGGGCCTAATGAGGTTAGTATGAGGCAGGATCTGGGTCTGTTGAGGCTGCCAGGAGGCAGGTAGAAACTTGTTCAGAGAAGACTTCCATGAGGCAAAAGCTGGGCCTGGAGAGTCCACTGGGAGACAAGAACTGGGCTGGAGAGGCCACTGTCACTCAGGAGCTGGGCCTGTCCAAGCCACTGGGAGGCTGAAGGTGGGCCTGGAGAGCTTGACTTGAGGCATTTTTGGCCCTAAAAAGGCCACCAGGAGTTAGGCAGGAACTGAGCCAAAAGAGGTTGTTGTGAGGCAGGTGCTGGCCCTCTAGGCACAGCTAGGAGGAAGAGCTCAGCCTTGAGAGGCCGACTTGTGGACACTTTGGGCCCAGATAAGCCACCCAGAGGCAGGAGCTGGGACTAAAGAGGCCATTGTAAGGGAGGAGCTGGGCCTGCACAAGCTGCTGGGAGGCAGAAGTTGGACCTCAAGAGGCCACTGTAAAACAGGAGCTGGGTCTTGGAAGGTGGTCATGAAGCAAAAGCTGGCCCTTGGGAGGCCGATGAGAGGCAGGAGCTGGGCCCAGTGAGGTCAACTTGAGAATGTTCTGGGCCTGGAGAGAAGGCTGGGAGGCAGGAGCTGGGCCTAAAGAGGCCATTGCAATGATGAACCTGGGTCTGCGGAAGCTGCCGTGAGGCAGTAGCCTCATCTGCAAAGACTACCATGAGGTAGGGTATGGACCTAAATAGACCATTGTGAGCCATGAGCTTGGCCTGTAGAGGCCAACTGGAAAAAGTTCTGGGCCTGGAGAGGCTGCCAGTAGGCAGGAGCGGAGCCAAAAGATTCAAGCACATTACATTTATTGGGCACTTTATTTCCATTGTTACATTGTAATATATAATGAAATAATTATAGAACTCACTATAATGTAGAATTAGTAGGCATGTTAAGCTTGTTTTCCTGAGACTAGATGGTCCCATCTGAGCATGATGGGAGAAAGTGACAGATAGGCATTAGATTCTCACAGGGACCACGCAACCTTGATCCCTCACATACCTGGTTCACAATAGGGTTCATGCTCCTAAGAGAATCTAATGCTGCTGCTGATCTGAGAGAAGGCAGAGGTCAGGCAGGAATGTGAGCAACAGGGAGTGGCTGTAAATACGGATGAAGCTTCCCTCACTAGACCCCACTCACCTCCTGCTGGGTGGCTCCTTACAGCTCCATGGCTCAGGGGTTAGGGACCCCTGCTCAAGTACATCCAAAAGGACCCTTTCCATACCAGTCATTATAGTGGTCAAGTGCAGCAACCACTTTGCTCCCAAAGCATGTGCCTGAGCTGGCATTTCATCACAATCAACAGTAAGTGGTAGCTTGAGTCAATTCCCAAAAATCACCAGCATCCCATTTCCCATTAGCAAGGAGTTCAGTACTGCCCCTTGGATAAACAAACCTATGCCCAAATCCCATCGGCATGGGTCTATTTCCTGGGACCCTTCCTAGCATCAACTCAACTCTGTATTAGAGTCCAATCAGAAGACATAAACCACCCAAAAGTTTAAAGTGGTAAAATAATGCAGAGAATTACTCATTGTAACAGGAGAACAGCATAATGAGAGATTGGCTAGCACAAAGCAAAGAGAACTCTAGAGAATATATAGGACTAGCCAAGGCCAGGCATGGTGGCTCATGCCTGAAATTCCAGCAACGTAAGAAGCCAAAATAGGAGGCATGCTTAAGGCCAGGAGCTAGAGACCAGCCTGGGCAACACAGCAAGACCCTGTCTCTATCCAAAAAAAGAAAAAAAATAGCTGGGTGTGGTGGTGTACACTTGTAGTCCCAGCTACTCAGAAAGCTGAAGAGGGAGGGTAGTTTGAGCCTGGGAGGTCAAGGTTACAGTGAGTTATGATTATGCCACTACAGTCAAGCCTGGGTGACAGAGCAAGACCCTGTCTCAAAGAACAAAACAACAAAGACAACCATTTACAGACAGAAAAGAAATAGAGCTAATAAGCTAAGATAAGGAAAGATGTTGAAACGTGACAAATAAATAAAGCAACATGAGGTCTTTTATCTATTTAAAATAATTTTTTAAAATAACATATAATACCGTGTGCTGGCAAAGGTACAGTGAAATGGGCACTTTCTTATACTATGGGGGGGCGTTTAAATTGTATATAAGCCTTCCTAGGTAAAGCTTGGCAATTTTTTAAAATAATAGAGACAGTGTCTTACTATACTGCTGGCCTCAAGCAATCCTCCTGCCTTAGCCTCCCTCCTTAGCCTTAGTGCTGGGATTATAGCTGGGAAGCACCCAAAACCTTGTCAATTTATATCAAGGGCAATGAGAATGTCCATTCACCATGACTCACAGTAATCTCACTTCGGGAAATACCTTGGGAGACAATTCAATCTAAACAAAAGGCCATCTGCACAAACACACTGAAAATCTGGGAGTAATTTAAGACAGAGTGGTTAAATGAAATAAGAAACGGTTATAAGAAATTAAACTGGTATTTATAGGCACCTGGTAAAAGATCAGTTAATGTTAGTGCTAGTTTTTTGTTGTTTTGAGACAGGGTCTCACTCTGTCACCCAGGCTGGAGTACAGAGGCCTGATTATGACTCACTGTAGTCTCAGCCTCCCTGGACCCAAGTAGCTAGGACTACAGGCACATGCCACCACACTAGGCTAATTCATGTATTTTTCCATAGGGATGGTGACTCCCTTTGTTACTGCAGCCTGTTTCAGACTCTTGGCCTCAGGCCATCCTCCTGCCCCAGCCTCCCAAAGTGTTGTGATTACTAGTGTAAGCCACCACATCTGGCCAGCTGATACTTTTGCATACTCACATTTCAGTCAGTCCTCTGGAACCCACGTATAGGAAAAGTCCAAATATTTGTTGGGCATATTGGCAAACACCTATAGTCTGAGCCATTTGGGAAGCTGAGGTGGGAGAATCACTTGAACCTGGGAGATTATGGCTGCAGTAAGCTGTGATAACACCACTGCACTCTAGAGTTGACAACAGAGCAAGACCCTGTCTCAGAAAAAGAAAAAAAAAAAAAAGGTTAGAAATTATAATGAGGTCTATTGGGGAAAATTCCATAAGCAAAGTACAAATTTGTAGTGGGGAGATCCCATAAGCGCCAAGGCAGGAGCAAAAGGCCTCAGCCTATTTCCATACAAACAATGAAGAAGAAAGTAATTAGAAATATAACCTAACCGTAGTAGTTATTAGTTATTCATACATGATCTTAGTTATTCATAGGTGATCTTAATTCTTTTACTAATGCCTCTCAGGTCAGAAGTGTGAACCTGGGCTGTCATTGTGAAATGAATGACACTAAGGCAAGATGCTCTAAACCCTCTGTCACCTGCATAAGGGCTGCTGGAGGGCGCTTCGGCTGTGTGGCAGCGCCAGCGCTGTGAAAGCGCCAAAATGGCTGAGACATCTCCTTCCTGGGGAAGTTTGGAGAAAACTCGGCTTCTCCAAGCTCTTGTGGTAAGTCCTGACGGCTGTCAGGTACGCCCACAGACATCCGGGGGCTTAAGTGTCTCTGTGTGATGCTGTGCTTCAGTGGTCACGTTCCATGTCTACTTTTATATTCTACTTCTGCACCTGGTTCCTTTTGTCTTAGAAAAGATAATCAGTAATAGTAATATAAATCTTAAATGTTTTAGTTTTTTCTTGATAAGTATGGAAAACGTGCTGATGCATTAGGCTCTTTACCTCAATTCAGGTGCCAGAAATTCCTGAGCCCCTACCTGAATGACACATGATGTACTTGACCCTATCACTGTCACACCCTATCTACCCTGCCCCCAGTCTCTGCCACGCCCTACCTACCCTGCGCCCAGATTTGCAACTCACTAAAAGTGAGAACACTGTTCTCCGCGATCTGGGTAGCAGTGGACCTCTGGGGCCCAAACTCTCTTTTTTTCTATCTCTGCTTCTTGTGTCTTTTATTTCTACAATTTCTCATCTCTGCACCAGCCGGGAGCGGCTCAGAGAACCCTGTAGGGCGGGACCCTATATAAATTAATGAAGCAAATGGTGATAAACTAGTACAATTGACTTTCTGGAGTTTCTGACAATAAAGGTAAGAAAAATGCAAAACACAGAGCATAAAAAAAGAAATTAGGGAAGCATTCTACGTGTATAATAGGATGACCCTGGCCATGTTTGTGCAGCAGCAGTATGTCACAACATGACATACCTTGGAGAGAAGTTAACAGATGAGGAAGTTATTAAAAATGATCAGAGGATCAAAATACTGATAGTGATAGTCAAATAAACCATGAAGAATCTCCCTGATGTCAGAAAAGTGGCACTATTATAGTGTGTGTTGAAGTTCCTGTACAACATTGTTTATTTGCCTTTTGTTTGTAGAAAATGTATTACTAAAAGTTCTTCTTGCTGTCAAAAGAATATGTGGGATTAAATTATTAGAATCGATTCTTCTGTTTTTTTTACTTTTATCTTCCTGCCATCATCCCACAGCCTTTAGAAATTTTTATTTTTTTTGAAAATTGAACAAGTGCTTGTTGCAGTGGATCATACCTCTAGAATGGGAGGTGGGGGTGGAAGGGTCACTTGAGGCCAGGAATTTGACACTAGCCTGACCAATAAAGTGAGACCTCATGTCTATGAAAAAAATTTAAAAATTAATCGGGTGTCATCATGAATACCTACAGTCCCAGCTACTCAGGAGGCTGAGGCAGGAGGATCCTTTCCCCAGGAGTTCAAGCCTAAATTGAGCTGTGATTGCACCACTGTACTCCAGCCTAGGTGACAGAGCGAGATCCCATCTCCTAAAACAAAAAAGAAAGAAAGAAAATAGATCAAGTAGCAAGTTGTATGTGGCTTACTCTGAATATTTCTAAACTAGAAGTTCTAAATCTTTTGGGGTCTAGCATCCCTTTACATTTTTTAACTTTAAGATCTCTAAGACTTTTTCTTTATATAAATAATTATATTAAAGTTAAAAAATGAGACAAAATTTTAAAAATATTTTTATTCATTACATATTAATAATAAAACCATTACATGTTGATATAACTAATACAAAACAAAAATTTAAAAATATTATTATTCATTACATATTAATAATAAAATTGGCTGGGCATGGTGGCTTGTGCCTATAATCCCAGCACTTTGGGAGGCTGAGGTGGGCAGATCACCTCAGGTCAGGAGCTCGAGACTAGCCCTCCACCATGGTAAAACCCTGTCTCTACTAAAAATGCAAAATTAGCCAGGTGTGGTGGCAGGCACCTGTAATCCCAGCTACTCAGGAGGCTGAGGCAGGAGAATTACTTAAACCTGGGAGGCGGAGACTGCAGTAAACTGAGATTATGCAATTGCACTCCAGCCTGGGTAACAAGAGTGAAACTCCATCTTAATAATAATAAAACCATTACATGTTGATATAATACCTTTTTTTTTCTTTTTTTGAGACAGAATCTCGCTCTTTCACTGAGGCTGGAGTGAAGCAGTGCAATCTCAGCTCACTGCAACCTCTGTTCCCCGGGTTTAAACCGTTCTCCTGCCTCAGCCTCTGTCTGAAGTAGCTTGGATTACAGGTACCCACCACCGTATCTGGCTAATTTGTGTACTTTTTTAGTAAAGATGATGTTTTTCCACATTGGCAAAGCTGGTCTCGAACTCCGGACCACAGGTAATCCACCCGCCTCATTCTCCCAAAGTGTTGGGATTGCAAGCGTAAGCCACCATGCCCAGCCCAATTAATATATTTTTTAAAACACTGATTAGTCAGGCAACGACACTGGGCAGGGGTCTCCTCATTTCCAGTGATAAAAACCCCACTGCACGGCTCCAGAGTTGCAAGGGCTGCAGAGCCAAAAGGCTCTGACTTGAGATTTCATTATTTTATTTGTATTTCTATTTGTATTGTGAGACAAAGTCCTGCTCCATCACCCAGGCTGGAGTGCAGTTGTGCACTTATAGCTCACTGCAGCCTCAACCTCATGGGCTCACGCCATCTTCCTGCCTCAGCTCCCCAGTGCTGGTACTACAGTTGAGTGCCACCATACCTGGCTATTTTTTTAGAAATTTTTTGTAGAGTGAGGAGTCTTGCTTTGTTGCCCAAGCTGGCCTCAAACTCCTGACCTCAAGAGATCTGCCCACCTCAACCTCCTGCATAGCTGAGACTACAAGTACACATCACCATGCCTAGGTACATTTATTTTATTAAATTTTGAAAAATATATTTGTAGAGAGGAGGTCTTGCTTTGTTGCTCAAACTGGTTCGCACACTATGACATTAAAAAGGATCCATGATATATATAATATCTAGTGTTAACACACTATGATATTAATATCCATAGTATTTAAAAATCTAGTGTTAACACACTAAGATATTAATCAAACATGATATTTATAATATCTAGTGATAATGTGCCACGCTATTAGGAAAATATATGTTAATTACATTATCTAGTGTTAACACACTATGATATTAATGAAATGTCCATGATATTTAAAATATCTGGTGTTAACACACTATGGTATTAATAAAATATCTTTGATATAATCTCTAGAATTAAAACACAGTGTTAACCAACTATAATATTAATAAAATATATGATATTTATATCTAGTGTTCATACACTATGATATTAACAAAATATCTGATACTGTGATATCTAGTGTTAACAATTATATTTTGATATTCAAAATATCTAGTGTTAACAAACTATGATGTTAATAAAACATCAATGATATTTATATCTAGAGTTAACACACTGATATTAATAAAATATCCATGATATTCATACCTAATGTTAACACAGTATTAATGCAGTTTAATATTAATGAAATATCTATGATAGTTATAGCATTTAGTATTACCACAGTGTTAAACAGTTATTAATAAAATATCTGTGATGTTTATAATATCTAATAACATACTATATTAAAAAAAGATATTTATAACATCTAGTGTTAATGCATTACATTAATAAAATATCTAGATATTTGATATCCAGTGTTAACACACTAAGATATTAACAAAATATCTTTGATATTTATAATATGTAGTGTTAACAGTGTGAACACACTATATTAATAAAACATACATTATATTTATAATATCTAGTGTTAATACCCAGTGTTAATAATATTCATGAACTATCCATATTTGTAATACCTAGTGTTAACACACTATGATATTAATAAAATATCCCTATTTATAATAACCAGTGTTAACACACTATGATATTAATAAAATACCCATGATATGTATAATATCCAGGGTTAACACACAGTATTAAAACCCTATGATATTAACAAAATATCCACGGTATTTATAATATCTAAACACACTAAGATATTAATAAAATATCCATATATATAATATGTAGTGTTAACACACTATATTATAAAAGTTATAACATTTATATCTTTGTAGGATATTATGAATAATGTCACAATGTATAAACCCACTGTTATATTAGGAGTAATATCTCCCTATTCTATATCACAGTGGGTATACAATATTTGAGATTATGCTTCGTAACCCACACTACGAATAAACTCACAGGGTGTACACACAGGGTATACACCCACAGTAATATTAAAAGTTATATCTTTTCCTAGGATATAATGAATAATTTCACAGAGTGTACACCCACTGTGATATTACGAGTAATGTCTCTCTAAAATATTATGAATAATCTGAAAGGGTGTACATCACTAAAAATGGAAGAAATATCTTCCCAGGATATTACAAATAATATCACAGGGTGTACACACGATGCACACACACCCATTGTGACACTAGGAATAATATCTCTTTAAAATATACACCCATATCAATCCCCGCGATATGGAGAGTAATAACACCCTGGCCGCCCCTGGATATTACAAACCATATCACAGGGGGGTGCCCACACCTGGGATTCATAGTATCTCTCCCTAAGATATTATGAATAATATCACAGGGTGTACCCAAATACTGTACACATACTTTGATATTACGAGTAATGCCATGCTGAATATTATGAACAATACCACAAAGTGTTCAAACATACTCTACACTGACTATGATACTAGGAGTAATATCTCTTTAAAATATACACCCATATCAACCAAAAATGGTATTAGGAGTAATATCTCTTTAAAATATACACCCATATCACCCCCCACGATATGGTAAGTAATACCATATATATATATATATGGCCGGGCACAGTGGCTCATGCCTGTAATCCCAGCACTTTGGGAGGCCAAAGTGGTTGGATCACTTGAGGTCAGGAGTTCAAGATCAGCCTGGCCAACATGGTCAAACTCCCATCTCTACTAAAAATAGAAACCAGCCGGGCATGGTCAGGCCTCCCTGTAGTCCCAGCTACTCCAGATGCTGAGGCAGGAGAATCACTTGAAACCAGGAAGCAGAGGTTGCGCCTGGGTGGCAGAGTGAGACCCTTGTCTTAAAAAAAAAAGTTACACAATTTTAGAACGAGGGCAAAAGGAAAAGACATCTCTTCATTGCAATGATGGAGAAACTGAAGCCCAAACAAATTAGCCTATGGTCATGGATAAGTGGAGGAGAGGGACTCCAAATGCTATTTACACTAATACATCTCCTGTTAAAAGAAAATAAAAAGCATCAGTGAAAGATACCAGTTAGCAAACCCTGAAGACACCACTGGGTTACAAGCTTTTCTGAGGGACCTAGCTTACACTTCATGTTTCTCATTTTGCATTGCCCTGTATTCAAGTCAGCCAGTCATACTGTATTACACCATAAGGTGTAATATTTATCCTTTTGCCTGTCTACCACTATCACCTATAAATGTCAGTCACAAATCTGTAATTCAATTATATCAAGAATAGGCAGTCTGTATAAGACATGATTCTGAAATGCCAGATTGGGAAAAACAGTGAAGTAGGAGTAAGTTTGTGTTTGATGTCCACCTACCTCCACCATACCTTGCCTTGACCCCCTCATGAAGCTTTCCTCCTCACAGATGCATATCCTCTGCCCCAAATTAGAAGAATACAAAGAGGAGATAATTAAGGAGGAAGGTGTGAAATGATGAGTGACCCAGCACAGAACTCTTGTAATTATTCTTTTGACTATTTTAATTCCAGAAGCAGAGGCTAACATGTAAATTATCTAGAGTAAGTCAGTCATGTGCTCAGTAAACATTTGGCATGTTCTGTCACTTAACTTTCACCACAAATTAACAGAACAGTTATCATCCTCCCATTTATGGTTGAGAAATACAGACTAAGTCAAGTAATTTTCTCAAAGTTATACAAGTGTGGTTTTCGTGGGTTTTGTTTTTTTGTTTTTGAGAGAGCTGGCTTTCACTGGGGCTGGAGTTCAGTGGCTTGATCATAGTTCACCACAGCCTCAAGCTCCTGGGCTCATATCATCTTCCCACCTCAGCCTCTTGATTGAGTAGCTAGGACTACAGGTGTGTGCCACCATGCCTGGCTGTTTTATTATCTAGAGATGGGAGTCTCGCTGTGTGGCCCAGGCTGGTCACAAACTTCTGCGCTCAAGCAATCCTCCCACCTGGGCCTCCCAATGTGCTAGGATTACAGGTGTAGCCACCATGCCCAGCCTTACTCCCTTTTAATGAACCTCAGCTATATTGCTACAAATGCTCATAGTCAAAGATCGTGGCTGGAAGCAGTGACTCATGCCTGTAATCCTAGCACTTTGGGAGGCTGAGGTGGGCAGATCGCTTGAGCCCAGGAGTTCAAGACCAGCCTGGGAAACATAGCAAAACTCTCTCTACAAAAAATAAAAAAATTAGTGGGGCGTAGTGGTGCACACCTGTCGTCCCAGCTACTTGGGAGACTGAGGAGAGGGAGGGTCACATGAGCCCAGGAAAGTCAAGGATGCAGTGAGCCTGGGCAACAGAGTGGAACCCTGTTTCTAAATAAATAAAAAATGAAGTTGCTTTACAGGTTTTATACAAGGACTAACCGTGTGAAAATGTGCAACCTTTATGTCCTTGTTCCATTCCTGTAATGGAATGGATATAGACTGAAAAAAATAGGACACACCGTCATCTGTATTTATAATTTTTGAATTTTTTTTAACGTGAGTAAACCACAAAAGCTTAAACAGAATGCCTGTCTGATAACCAGACTTTATTCACCAATTAAGACTTAGAAATGTGAAATTTTGCCTCAGACTCAGATATCAAGGTGCTTCTTATGTAGCCAGACATGGTGGCTCACGCCTGTCATCCCAGCACTTTGGGAGGCTGAGGTGGGAGGAATGCTTGAGCCCAGGAGTTCAAGACAAGTCTGGGCAACATGGTGAAACACCTTCTCTACAAAAAAATATAAAAATTAGCTAAGCATGGTGGTATGCACCTGTAGTTCTAGCTACTCAGGAGGCTGAGCTGGGAGGATCACTTGAGCCTAGGAGGTTGAAGCTACAGTGAGCTGAGATCGTGGCACCACACTCCAGCCTGGGCGAAAGAATGAGACTCTATCTCAAAAAGAAAGAGGGACACACTGTCTCCAAAAAAAAGTGCTTCTTGTATTTGCCATTTAAATCATTTTAGGAATAAAATTTATGTTTAGTTTGTAATAATTTTCAGTGTTATCTCCAGAAAAACCAGTTGAAAGAAAAACACTGGGTAAGTTTCACACGTTCTACAGGTTTATTAATACTATACTGACTCTCTCCAAGCTGCCCAATGGGCCTGGATATCTAACAGCTACCTTCTTAAACTTTACCTGTTAAGAGTTTTGGTAAGACTGCAGTACAAAACAAGAAACTTGGCTTCTTTATAGTAACTTCTCATCTAACTTGTCTCCACTTTTCTTTCTGTTGCAATCCTAGAATTGAATTTGAAGTCAGAATGACTTTAAATTATACAAACCTACAGAAGTGGGAGGATCACTTGAGGGCAGGAGTTAAAAGTCCAGCCTGGGCAGCATAGCGAGACCCTGTTTCTATAAAAAAAAATTTAAACTTAGCCATGCATGGTGGTGGGTGCCTGGAGTCCTAACTACTCAACAGGATGAGGCAGGAGAATCAACTGAGCCCACAAGTCTGAGGCTGTAGTGAGCCATGATCGTGCCACTGCACTCCAGCTTAGGTGACAGAGCAAGACTGTCTTTAAAAAGAAAGGAAACCTACCTAATTTTCCCCCACCCCTTACGTACGATATGTTCCTTCGAATATTTATTAAACACCAAGTATACTATTTATTAGGTGCTGGGGATGCAAAGTGATAAAATTCCTAACTTCTAGCTTAAGATTGAGCTACAGCCCAAGACGTACTTAATATGTATATTTAATGCTATGAGCAGAGGAGAGCAGACAGATTTGGGTCTATACCAACTACTGGGTGAGGAGACAGTTGGAGATGTCCCCTGTAAAGCAGGGGTCCCCAACACCCTAGGCCATAGACTGGTACCAGCCCATGGCCTGTTAGGAACTGGGCCACACAGCAGGTGAGTGGGGCGCAAGTGGGCATTACTACCTGAGTTCCACCTGCCATCAGATCAGCGGCAGCCATTAGATTCTCATAGGAACGTGAACCCTACTGTGAACTGCACATGCAGTTCAGATCTAGGTTGCATGTTCCTGAAAATCTAATGCCCGATGATGTAAGGTGGAGCAGTTTGATCCTGAAACTATCCCCCACCCAACATCTGTCTGTGGAAAAATGGTCTTCCACAAAACCAGTCCCTGGTGCCATACAGGCTGGGGACAACTGACGTAAAGGCAATATAGGAGATAATGTATGAGTTTTGAAAAGAGAAATAAGATTTCACTATGTTTTATTCCAGATATTTATTTCCCCAGCAAAGGCAAAGAATTCTAAAAGTTCACAGAGGAAATGGCAATTACTGCCATCTGGTAAAGTGGAAAATTGGTCACATCAAACAGAGACTGTATTACGCGAAGCTGTAAGGGAAGGGCCTATAATAAAGGCTCTTCAGTGCTATGCTAAGCATTTGCCCTTTACTCTTTTAGGGAGGAGGAGCCAAGGGATACTTCTACAGAGAAGAGTAATAATCCTGTATGTTTTAGAAAGGTTAGTCTGTTGGTAACACAAGGAATGGAATGCAATAAAGCGGGAGAGGGCACAGGACTGCAGGCAGCCTAAAACACGTTAGGGTATTTTGAGTCCAGGTGAGATGAACACCTACTATGACCGTGATGTGACAAGAGTGACAGATGAATTGTAAATACTTCCGGGGTTGACTCAATCTCATAACAAATTGGACACAAGAGGCTGGGTATGGTGGCTTACACCTGTAATCTTGGCACTTGGGGAGGCTAAGCCAGGCAGATTACTTGAGATCAGGAGTTTAAAACCAGCTTGGCCAATACAGCAAAATCCCATTTCTACTAAAAATATAAAAATTAGCCAGGTGTGGTGGTGCATACCTGTAATCCCAACTACTCGTGAGGCTGATGCACAAGAATCACTTGAACCCAGGAGGTAGAGGTTGCAGTGAGCCAAGATTGTACCATCGCACTCCAGCCTGGGCAACAGAGAGAGAATCTGTCTCGAAAAAGAAAAGAAAACAAAACAAAGGACACGGGAAAAGAGAAAAATCAAATTACTGTAAGATGATTATGTAGGAAGACAGTGATGACAATAACCAAACTGGGAGGACAGAAACAGCTAATGCTTGAGGGCAAGGCAAAAAAGAATTTAGATTTGACCATATGGATCACTAGAACTAAAGTGAAAAATCAGACTGACTGAAGTTGGATCATGAAGGTAGGTAGCTCGGGGACAGACCACAGAGGCTTTTAAAAAAAGAGCATGGAGACTGCCTTAAATAGTGGTAGACAGGCAAAAGAGTCCTTCCAAAGAAACTAAAAACATGAAAAGAACAGGTCTTAATGAGTTTTAGAAGTAAAATGGTAAGTGCTGCAAGGGTCAAACAGAAATACTAAGAAGTACAACCACTGGATTTGGCAGTCAAAAGGTAACCTTTAAGAAAACCATTTCAGCGTACATGTGAGGATTTAAATGAAACTGTGGTGAAATGAGGAACAAATGGAAGATGAGGAAGTGAAGGCAGACAGAAATTTCCAAGAACTAAGGAAGAAAGACAGAACAAGAGCATTAACAACAGCCAGACTCAAGATAAAGGTATTTTTAAAGACGACAGATTTGAGATGCTTCACGTAAAAATCTAGCTTCGTTGAAAAAATAAAATTTCAAGAAAAAACTTTGGGTTGGCAGGGCAGGGGGATCAAACTATGTGTCCAAATAAGTTTCTCAACACTGTATTACACAAAGTCTCACCCTGTCACCCAGGCTGGAGTGCAATGGCGAGATCTCGGCTCACTACAACCTCCACCACCTGGGTTCAAGCGATTCTCCTGCCTCAGCCTCCCAAGTAGCTGGGATTATGGGCATGCACCACCACGCTCAGCTAATTTTTATATTTTTAGCAGAGACAGGGTTTCAGCATGTTGGTCAGGCTGTGTGACTGTAATATTGACTTGCCTCTGAGTCTGCACACTTACTAATCTTAAGTAGCACAACAGCAATGAACTTTATAGGGAAGTGTTTTATAGGAAAGATTTTATAGGAAAGAACTTTATAGGAAAGATTTAACATTCTAGCAACACAGATGCATAAATTCTAAATTTGAAAATGTACAGAATGATCCGGAGTTCTCACATGTTCACAGTGCAGTTCTTGGTAGGCAGATAATAGTAATTAAACATACAAGTTATAATTTTTAATTTCTAGTTAACACAAATTCCATTCGCGCAGCCCATATTTTGTTCTCAGCTCATTCATACTCCCTGCTTGGGTCTGAAGTCCAAGAAGAGCTAGAAGGGAAGATAACCTGAAATGCACGATGTTTTCCCCTTCTTTCCCTGCTCTTTCAGCGGATTTGACTTCTATACAACGCCTATAGAGCTACAAGAGAAAGACATGTTTGTTTTTAGGCTCTGTGTGCTTGATGTTCTAAAAAGCAATCATTTCCATCTGTAGTATGTACTGGGTTACAGAAAGAACTGAAAAGAAAAGCCAGGACAGAAGATAAAAGGACTTAAGAAGCTCTCCTGAGTTGTCCTCTTAATAATCATATCTGAAGTATATAGTCAGTGCCAAACATCAAACATAACTCTTTTATAAAACAGGCAATGCAGTCTAAAATCAGTAAAATTTTGTTTATATATAAATGTAGTTACATCAAGCAGGAGAAAGAGTAAGATCTATTCTACTATACTGAAGACCTAAAACACGTCATGTTTTAGCAGCCTAAAAGTATTTCTTCCCTTCCTAGTAAAGAAATCATTATGTCTAGTGGGACAGGAGAGTTATTTATCATACAATTCCAAGTACCCATACCTAGTTTAGTGACCTTGTTTAAGATAATCCTCAATATTTGTCTCTGTAGGTGTAAGTCAACTTTTGATAATTAGCTTTAAAAGTAAAAAATAATTTTCAGATTGGAATCACTTCAAGATTTTATAGTTTCTATTGAAGACAGAAAAGAACTTAAAGTTGACAAGATGAAAATGTCAATTTTAAGAAAATAATTACAAAAGTAAAAAGATTATGGTTATCAATTTTAGTATTTATTGAAAGATGGAAGACAAGGAAAATATCTCTCAAACTCCAAAAACAAAACTTGCACCTATACTAAATGTAAAATGAATTTTAAGATACCTGCTTTACAATAAACCTGTCCAAAAAAAAACTGAATGCAAATGTACCCAAATGGTGCTAATTTATTATTTACAAAAATGCTCTTATCTGCCATAAATATTTGGGAAAAAACTGTTTTCACTCAGGAACACTAATAAAATACCTTAATGACAACTCAAAAAATAAAATTTTCCCTACCCTCAATGACCTCCCCTCCAGAAAAGTTACAGAATGGATTTAAAATGAATACATGTGGAAACAAACATAATTATTTCCCACAAACTTAACACACACAGAAACAGGCACATGCACACACACATATACAGTGTTGTGCAAGATCAACTTAATCTTTATTTAAAGTCAACAGCCTTGGTAACAAGGAAGATAGCGAATATGGCTTCAATAAAGTTTGCAAGTAAATACTACAAATAGTAATTCTTTTGCTAGCTAACCAGCTAACCTGAGTATGGAATATGTATTATTTAGATAGCAAAAAGGGTATAAACAAAACAGGGGGCTGGGGAGGGGGAAGCACGATAGCAGATTCCACTGAGGTACCTTAGTTTTTATTGTAAAGGTCTGTATATCCATTTAATAATTTATATAACAATTCTTTATTCTATATAGTATATGACCATATAGAAACTGTGTCTTAAGTACTTCATTGTTCTGGTCCAAGAAACCGGAAATAAAAACAAAAAACTTGTATTCAGATAAAGAACTGGAATATACTAACTAGAAAACCATTACTACAATGCAATATTAAAATAGAAAATTTTTGCATGTAACAAAGGTAGTCAATAAGTTCTCGGATTGTATCTGAAGAGGATTTGAAAATTATAACCCGTGAGACAAGGAACTTAAGTATTATTGAAGGCAATAACAAGGCTGTACCTGGAAATCTTGAGCCACTGATTTACACTTTACCTTCAGAGATATATCCATTTTTAAAACAATTAAATTTTCAAATTATAGATAAGTCTGACTATAGGTTATATAGGAAAATATACTTAAAAGCAACCATTATGGTTGTTTTTAGATATGCCTTCCTTTAAGTTAAAAAGTTTAAGGCTCTTATTTTGGAGGGATACCCTAAAGACATTTTCTCACAGTATGACCTCAATGCATCTACGTATATGCTACTGGAAAACTGGAAGTAAATCACATCTTTTGTTAAACATATCATTCCTCAACTTTCAAAAGAAACAGAAAAACAATTTAACCACATCCCTTCTTATTTCTCAATACTGGTTTAAGAACTTTTGTCACTCAAAAAGGTAGGTGTAAATCCATAAATTTAGCTTAAAACAGAATATTAAATAGGTTGGGAGCATAGTAAGACAATGATATATAAAACAAAACCCTTATCTTGATTTATACCTTCCCTATCCCATGAAACTTCCTATGTTGCAAACACTGATTTCCTACAAACCATGAAGATTTCCTATGATATTTGCCTATTCTTTTTATTAAAGTAGAAGCCAGTACTGACATCATTGCTGCAATTAACTTTTATTTGTTCTGGTGAAATAATGCCTCTTCCTAAATGGCTTATCGCTAACCAGAAATATGAGCGGTTTGGATGGGTACCATAAATTAGGCCAGAAATGGAAATAGCCACAGTAGCCCAAATGGCAGCACAAAGAACTCCAACTGAAAGTCATCAACCAAAGTATGTGCCAGAATAATACCAAAAACAAACAAAATAAAATAGATTTGTGCTGAGCAGAGTTTCTTACAGCAACACATCGAAGACCTCTGTCTGACTTTTAATTACAATAGTGGAAGCAGTGTCACATAGTGAGTCTATCACTAAAGAGGTTTGTTTTACTCATCTTTAGTTAGGCACTGGCAATCTGTCTCCTACCTTAATTAAATTTCTAGAGCTTCTTTTGAAAAGGAAGTACTCCAAGTTGTTTGCCTTTGCTAAGGTAGGAAGGGGATCCTGAGAGAGATGAGGTACCACAAAGTACTTTGTTAGTTATATCTCTGTATATGGCAGTTGAGTCATTGTCATTGCCCTTATTTTACAATTTTGTATTTGCCATATTTGTCTCCCATTCTGCAAGAAAAATGTAAAAGGATTTTAATTGCTCACAATTAAGCTTTCTGTAACTAAAGATTTTATACTCATCTATTAATTAGTAAAGGTATTCATTAGAAAGAAAATTCTCTAAACTTATCATTCCATAAACAACAAAGAAAATATGGTAGGCTATGTAATCTGGCCATGTAACTTCATTAATTAGAAGGCTTTGTTACCATTAACATACCTTGTTTCTCCCAAGTTTCTAAAACTGTTTCTATTACACCTAAACTGCTTTCATAATAGTTTAATATAAAAATTTTTCAATGATTTCCAGGGAGTAGGGCTAAGAAATTTCACATATTCATCTTATTCATCAATTTATGAAAATTATGCAAAATATGATATACATATATACACTCAAACACACACAGATGCACACTTTCTTAACTGAGTCTTGGTTGTTAAAAAGGCCTGCACAGGCTGGGCACTATGGCGCACGCCTGTAATCCTAGCACTTTGGGAAGCCAAGGCGGGTGGATCACGAGGTCAAGAGATAGAGAACATCCTGGCCAACATGGTGAAACTCCGTCTCTACTAAAAATACAAATACTAGCTGGGAGTAGTGGCGTGCACCTGCAGTCTAAGCTACTCTGGAGGCTGAGGCAGGAGAATCGCTTGAACCCAGGAGGTGGTGGTTGCAGTAAGCTGAGATCGCACCACTGCACTCCAGCCTGGTGACAGAGCGAGACTCTGTCTCAAAAAAAAAAAAAGCCTGCACTGTGTAGAGAATTTAAATATTTACTAGATTTGAATTACATACATTTGCACTCCATTACCATGCTAAATGAATATACCAGCAGAGAGAATCATAACATATCAAACAAATGACTTAAATGAATTGTCAGTTTGTCTTTGCAGACTCAACAGAAAACATATTTATTAACATGAACCTTTATTAAGTGGCTCACATTTCAGTATAAATCACACTAAAAAGATATTTGAAAAGGTATTTACACTACAGTGCTGACACATTTAAAATGGAAAAAAAAAAAGGATATAAATAAGCTCTATGGAAAAGCCTTAAATTGTTGAAAAAGAATTCTGGCTCATATTACAAAATATATATATATATATATTTATATATATATATGTTAATGTCAGCTCTATTCTAAAACCTAAAATTACAACGTAAATGATTTTTTTAAAAGACTCGTTTATGTTTAAACCTGCAATGTTTACAGTGCATCTGGCCCTAAGTGCTTGATACTTCACAGTTATGGACAGGCACTGAGGAATGTTACAAAGCTACATAAACTACGTTTTGTAACAGACATAGGAGCAAGTCCTTGGCTTGCTTTCAGAATTCATGAATCTTTATTACATTATTAAATTTTTTTGAAAAGGATTTTAGATGTTATATGCAAATTTAGCATAAAATGTCATCGTCTTTTTTATCTTGATTTGACTGTGCTGAGCTGTGTGGCCTTGTATCAACTAGACTTAGATTTCCAGGGCACAATTCTTCCTTTAAATCTTTGTTGCTATTTTCAAATTTAGAACCCATGTCAATCTTAAATTCTGTAAATTGAACATGATCCAATTTTGCTTTAACATTCTTGCCATCCATATTATTCAGTGCTCTAGTCTTTTCAGGAATATTAACAATCACAGGTTCTTCCTTGATTCTTACAGATGCAATAGGTTCATGTTTAATCTGCTGTAATTCATATTTAGAATGAAGTTTATCCGAAAAAACAGAATCCAAGGAGGCTTTGCTCACAGCACAAATAATGTTGTCAGTGTGAGGTCCAAGAACAGATGATGTGGAATCTGATGATGTGGCTGTTTCATGAGTAGCTATATTCTGAGAAGTGTCCTCCTCTGAGTGATATAATTTGAGCCGAATGTGCCATGCTAAACTGCATACAGCTGAAACTGTCTTGAACTGATGCACAACATTCCTTGGAATAAAATAAATGTCATTATCAAATAGCTGAATCCTGGCATAGCGAATGCCTTCCCTCCTCAGTTGATTCAGTTTTGCATCATCAACCCATTGGACACACTAAAAAATAATAAAACAAGAAATATAAGTAAGTCTGTTTATAATAAAAACTAAACCAAAGACAATAAGTATATTAAAAACACCTGAGACAGTGGAGGTTCATGCAAATCCAACTGCATTCGTTGAACCACTTCTAAGAAATCTTCAGCATGAAAACAAATTACATCTTTGGTTATACGGGGTTGATCAGGCCTAAAAAAGAAAATGAGATAATAAGAATCTGCCATAAATGTTTCACTCTCTTGAGTCCTTATTAAACTCAAAGCAAAAACAGTTTATGGTCAATACCATAGTACTGTCTTTCAAACTGTAATAGGAAAACCATTTCACATATTTAAAGAAAGGGCCAACACACCATGACTTTCAACCTAAACACAGATTAAAAACTGACTTCATTTTTGCATAGATATTTGTCACAAGAGTTTGGAAAATTATAATGATCTGGATTAGTAAATCATGCAAACCAAGAAAATTAAGTGTTCTATTTGAAGAATAAGATCAATGCTTCATAAATTTAAATGCTAAAGCTGAAAATACTATATAAAGATTAGAAGTGAATATGAGGAAAAGGGAACGTTTTCTTTCCACAAAAGATACATATAACTATACTGATGTATAAAACTCTTATATAACTCTTTATAAATTAAGAGACTTCATTAGAAAAGTGCTAAAACAATAAACTGTTGGTGTTTGCTGAGATTACTCATGTCTTTAAATATAATTCTAAAAAATTCTCAAATTCTTCAATTAGGAATTACATTTTTACAGAGATGCTCAAAAGTGGATTTTAGAATAAAATTCCCAACAACATAAACAAAGAAACTCATATGAAGGCAAATCATAACTAAATTTCTAAAAACCAGCGATAAAAGAAAAAATCTGAGAATTATGCATTACATTATAACACAGAGAAAGAAGGATAAGAATGATCATAGACTTTTCAAAGACAATGCAAGCCTGAAGAGAATGGACTATTTTTAAAGTATTGGAAGAAAAAGTCAATCCAGAATTCTATACCCACCAAAAAATCCTCCAAAAATGTGAAATAAAAACATGTTCAAAGAAACAAAAACTGACAGAATCTGTCAACAGAAAACTAGCATAACAAAGACTGCTAAAGGAATTTCTTCAGGATGAAGGAAAATGATCCTTAAATGAAAATGCAGATCTATGAAAAGGAATGTACAGCACACCTAATGATAAATATGAAAGAGATTTTATTCTCACTTAAAGAATCTCTTTAGAAATAATTCTTTAAAGCAAAAGTAACAACATACAGTGTAGGGCTTATAGCATATGTAAAGTAAAATACATGACAATTAGCCCAAAGGCCAGAAATGGGGTGGGAGGGAATGGAAGCCTACTACTGAAAGGTTCTTACACATTACATAAACAAGTCTAATATTAGTTGAAAGTAGATTGCAGTTAGTTGAAAACAACGAAATAAAAAAAGCCCACAGAGCTATAAGCTACTTAGCAAATTATGGAGGTAAAATGGAATGCTTAAAAATGACAAGAAAGGAAAAAAAGAATAAAAAAGCAAATTGGAAAAAGCAGGATGGTAAATTTAAAACCAGATTTACTAATATTTCTATTAAACATAAATCATCTAAATACTCCAATTAAAAGACAGAGATTGTCGCTGGGTTAAAAAAAAAAAAAAGACCCAACTATATGATATCTATTTACATGGAACAACAATAGAGACATACAGATAAATTAAAAGAAAAACAATGGGAAAAGATACAGTATGTACATACAAATCGTAAGAAGACTGAATTGGCTATATTAACAAAGTTAATTTCAAGACAAGGAATATTACCAAGGATAAGAAGGACATTTTATGATGAAAAATGGGGTCAATTCATTAAGAAGAAATAACAATTCTACATGTGTACTTGCCTAAGAACACAGCTTCAAATATATGGAACAACCTTCAAAACACTATGCTAAGTGAAAGAAGCTAATTACAAGAGACCACATGTTATATGATTCCATTTATATTAGATGTTAACAGACATATATATATAGACAGAAAGTATATTAGTGTGGGGTTGGGAGGATGAGAATGGAGGATTGGGGAGGCAATAACTAAAGGGTATAGGTTCTTTTTGAGGTGATGAAAATGTTCTCTATAATTTTAGTGGTAGTTGCCACAACTCTGTGAATATACTAAAAACTATCCATCTGTATATTTTAAATGAGTGAATTGTATGATATGTGATTATGGCTTAATAAAGCTGTCACAGAAGAAAAAATAGAGCAAAAACTAGAAAAACTGACAGGAAAATTAGACAAATCCAATGTTAAAGTTACAAATTAACAAGTAGATAAAAATAAGTAAGAATATAAAAGACATGAACCACACTCATTATCAACAGAGTTGACTTAATTGCTCTTAATTTATAGAGCACTATATCCCCAACAACAGCAAAATACACTTTTTTTTTGAGATGGAGTCTCACTCAGTCACCCAGGCTGCAGTGCAGTGGTGCGATCTCAGCTTACTGCAACCTCCACCTCCCCAGGTTCAAGTGATTTTCGTCCCTCAGCCTCCCAAAGAGCTGGGATTACAGGCATGTGCCATCATGCCCAGCTAATTTTTGTGTTTTTAGTAGAGATGGGTTTCACCATGTTGCCCAGGCTGGTCTGGAACTCCTGACCTCAGGTGATCCACCCACCTTGGCCTCCCAAAGTGCTGGGATTACAGGGGTGAGTGACCACAACTAGCCAAAATACACATTTCTTAAAGTGGACATAAAAAATTCATCAAGATGGTCCATAAACCCCAAGAAATTTAGAAGGACTAAAATCATAAGAACATGTTCTCTGACCACAGGAAATTAAATCAGAAATGAAAAACAACGAAACAAAAATCTGGAAAAAAATCCTCAAATATTGGAAACCAAACAACACTTCTCGATAACCCATGGGTTAAAAAAGAAATCAAACAAGAATTAGAGATATCCTGAACTGAAATGAAAATGCAATAGCAAAATTTGTGAAACGCAACATGGTCTTGGCTCACTGCAACCTCTACCTCCCAGGTTCAAGCGATTCTCGTGCCTCAGCCTCCCAAATAGCTGGGGTTATAAGCGTGTGCCAGCATGCCCAGCTAATTGTTGTATTTTTAGTAGAGGAGAGGCTTTACCATGTTGGCCAAGCTGGTCTTGAACTCCTAACCTCAAGTGATCTGCCCACCTCGGCCTTCAAAAGTACTGGGATTACACGCGTGAGCCACTGCGCCCAGCCTGTTTTTACTTTTATTTTTCTTAAATTCAACTGCTCTAATAAGGCCAGGTGCAGTGTTTCCTGCCTGTAATCCCAGCACTTTGGGATCCCAGCCTGGGCAACGTAACAAGACCCTGTCTCTACAAAAAATTTAAAAATAGGCCAATTCTAGACATACTGCCTATGAGTCCTGCTCTGCAAGGAGGAGTAATAAAAGTTTTTTTTAGTGTAAAAGTAAACAAACATTCACTGTATGTAGTGGCGTGTGTCTGTAGTACTAGCTACTCAGGAGGCTGAGGCAGGAGGTTTGCTTGAGCCTGGGTGGTCAAGGCTGCTGTAAGTCACGACAGTACCACTGCACTCTAACCTGGGCAACAGAGTAAGGCCTTCTGTCTTATTTAAAAAAAAAAAAATTTAATGGCTCTGATAAGCAAAATAGCACATCCTAACTCATGTTTCATACCCAAACAATACTTGATTTTGGAAAACAAAAGTCTAAGCAAGCAAAATTATTACTATTATTATTATTATTATTTTGGTTGGGGGCCGGAGTTTTGCTCTTGTTGCCCTGGCTGGAGTGCAATGGCGTGATCTCGGCTCACTGGAACCTCCGCCTTCTGGGTTCAAGCAATTCTCCTGCCTCAGGGCCTTCCCTATAGCTGGGATTACAGGCGCCCGACCACCACCCCAAGCTAATTTTTGTATTTTTAGTAGAGACAAGGTTTCACCATGTTGTCCATGCTGGTCTTGAACTCCTGACTTCAGCTGAACCACCGGCCTCAGCCTCCCAAAGTGCTGGGATTACAGGCATGAACCATCATGCCTGGCCGCAAAATTACAAAAACTTTGCTTTGTATTTTTATCAGTTTAATACATGGAAAGTTACTTAATGTATGAGATGACACCTCAAGTATATTAAACAGAATAATCCATTTTTTAATGTCAAAATATTCAAAGTGAAACTTGTACACAAAACTGAAAAAAAAAAAAGAATACAGAAAAGCAAATACATAATAAAGAGAAACCACACCTTAGAAAGGGTACAGCAAAGCAGGAGGAAGAGAAAACAAAAGAGTATGGAATCAGATTGAAATCAGTCTCAGCTCTACCACTTATTAACTATATGACTGTAAAAAAAATTGACAGCCCTGAGCCTCAGTTTCCTTATATGATAAATATGGGGCAAAAAGTAGTTGAGATAAATTAAATTTAACAACATTTGTAAAAAGGTATACAGTATGCAGCAGGTAAGCCTTACTTTTCCTTTTGCCTTAATTTTTTCACATCTAGTCACTTAGCACATGAAATTAATTATTCCAGTTAACCCAAATAACTAAACCTAGATTCTAGGATTTTAAAATCTTATACAATTAAGATATCCAAATACAGGTAAAAAATGGAAGTTTTTTTCCCATAGTAAGGAGGAATTACTAAGACTTTCCAAGAAAAATTGTAGAAGCCAAGAAATTCTTTCATTAAAACAGCAGTAGTTATATATACCACTCTCCGCAGTGCACAGCCTTCAGCACTCCAACAGCAGCTGTAGTCTGTCGTTCAAAACCTTGTCCTATGTGATCTGCATGAGCTCTTGTCCTGTCTTCAAAGAGCATCTCACGGGGCTCACTTGTTCGAGGTAGGTACTGAAGATTTTTTATTTCATTGGTAGTTCTGTTTTTTTTTTTTTTAAAAAAAAATTACATTTCTATAGTGACAATTGCCATCATTCAATAATTATATAATTCAGACAAAAAAGTATGAAATCTGCTCTCAAGTCAAATTCTATCTTTAAAATAAACAAGAACAAACAAAAACACACATACAATACCCTCATTTTTCTAATATACCTTCACAAAAGTGACAACTGTAAGGAAATATATGGATAAAAAATTAAATTACAAATGGCGGTGTTTACCCATGTTTCCCTATACCCAGAATCTTTACCTGGGGTTGGGTACCATGCCCTCACTCAGATCAATTGGGTAACACAAGATTTTTTATATGCATTTATATATATATATATATATATATCTGAAATGGGTAACTTTTAAAAATGCATTAATTCAATATTCATTGGACACATACTATGTGGTAGGTACTATCTAGGAACTGGCACTAGTGAATATGACAGATGAGGACCCTACTTTTGTGGGAGTTTATAGTCTAGTGAAAGAAGGATCAAAAAAAATAGATTTAGCAAGAAAACACCCAGCAATAAGTGCTTCCACAAAACATGCATGGTTTATTGGAGGCAGAAAGGAAATCCTTAGCTCTGTCTTGAAGACAGCCATTTCCCACTGGCCCTCTCCACCATTTTCCTTCTAGAATGAATATGTATGCAGAAGTTGCTGCCTACTTAGCCTTACTCATTGCAGAAACCTCTCCAATTTTGGTGTAAGCAAGGAAACAGGTAAGACCAGTTTCTTTGGCTGAGAATTATCATTTTATTTATCTTCCTGTATGGTTTTTGTTTCTTGCAGACACAACTCTGGATTACCCCCATAATTGTCTTCTCTCATCCTTGTCTATCTTCACAGGGATCATTCTTCCTCACTGGCTCTCTACTCTCCCACCCTTAATCTCTATTATTTAACTGCTCTGTGTGCACCCCTGCATTACAGTCTTATTACACATACACATATAATTTTTTTTGGCTCTTTGTGACTAATGTTCTACATGTGTCAGAATGCTAGATGATGTTGCTTCCTGTGGAAACCTAACAGGTTCTCAAACTCACAAATTTAGTTTCATAAATACTACATTGTAATGAATTCACACATATACAGCACTTGGCACAGTACCTGACACGCTGTTTTTGTCAGACTATTATCATCGCATACACCATGGGTTGTATACCCTAAAGTGAATGGAAATTCCTCAAGGTGGTGGTGAATCCCCTTAAATTACATTTAAAAGTGTGTGTTTATCTGCACTGTTCTGAGGAAAGACTTTCAGATTCTCAAAACGATCCATAAATTCTTAAAAAAAATATTAGGAATCACTGAGGAACACAATGATTTTTACCATTTACTACTAATTTATAAATTAAACTGTGAAATTTTATTCATCCAATAAATATTAAGTACCAGACACTGTGTTTAGGTGCTAGAGACACATGAGTAAAAAACCCAACAGAGTCTCTGACATCATGCAACCCAGAGTTTACTCAATCACTTTTTCCTGTTTTCTTTTTAACTTAATAATCACTGTAACCAGTAAAATCACCTTTAGGTATCTGAAGAAAAGGCTATAACCTCTCCTAGCACCATCTCCATCCATTCCAATCAATGTTAACCTAATGTACATTTTCTTCACACTTTTCTCTGTGCTCACATAAATACACAATCATACACAGAAGGGTTTTGTTACTTATTTCTTTGGATAAAAACAAAATCATAGTAGATACATTACTCTACATTTGGCTGTTTTGAAGTGTCATGAATATCCATCCAGAGCTATACATCTTTTAAAACTCTATTTTAACTATTTCATCATATTCTTTTTTTTTTTTTTTAATTTAAGAGACAGGGTCTGGTTCTGTCACCCAGGCTGGAGTGTGCAGTGATGTACTCATAGCTCACCACAGTCTCAAACTCCTGGGCTCAACCAGTCCTTGACCCAGCCTTCCGAGTAGTTAGGGATACAGGCATGTACTACCACATTAGCTAAATATTTTTCTTTTTTATTTTGTAGAGGGAGGGTCTCACTCTGTTGCTCAGTCTGGTCCTGAACTCATAGGATTTGAGTTATCCTCCCACCTCTGCCTCCCAAAACACTAGGACTACAGGCATGAGCCGCTGCACCTGGCTTATTTCACTGTACTCTTTTTTTTAGACAGAGTCTTCCTCTGTCGGCCAGGTTGGAGTACAGTGGCGCAATCTCAGCTCACTGCAACCTCCGTCTCCTGGTCTCAAGCAATTTTCCTGCCTCAGCCTCCTGAGTAACTGGAATTACAGGCATGTGGCACCACGCCTGCCTAATTTTTTATTTTTAGTAGACATGGGGTTTCACCATGTTGGCCAGACTGGTCTCGAACTCCTGACCTCAAGTAATCCACCCGCCTCAGCCTACCAAAGTGCTGGGATTACAGGTGTGAGCCATTGCACCCAGCCTCACTATACTCTTTGATGAGAATGTATGAAATCTATTCAACCATTCCCCTGTTGGCAGGCATTCAGACCATTTTAAAATGTTTTTCTTAGCACAAATTTATTTACCTTTAGAGTTTTTATTTCTTGGGATCAAAGAGGGAGTGTTAGATCAAAGAGTCATATGTTAAATTTTATGAGCTATTGCCAGATTACTTTTACAAAATTAGAGCAGCTCACCCTCCAGTCAACAATATATTAAAAACTGTTTCTTCACATACCTACCAGCCTGTATTATTGCTATGTTAATAATTTTTGCCAATATAATAGATAAAACTATCTTACAGGTCTTTTAAAACAAACTTAACTACCTGAGGTCTATTTTTCTACTGGGTTGTTTATACTTGAGAATGTTCTTTGTACATTAACTTTGGTCTGTCATGAGTTACAAATGTTTTAGTCCAGTCTGTCACAGTTTTGAACTTCACTGTTGATGTCGCTTCCCTCCCAAATACTGTTGCCACTGCACTGTTTGGTCTTGCTTAAGAAAGTCTCTTTCAGGCTTAAAAAATTTTATTCTAATATTTTAACTGTTTTATCTGTGATGCTTAATTCTCTAATTTACTTCTGACACAAGGTAGGGGCTCTCTCTTTGTTTTATTTCTGATGGACTGCCAATTATGCCAACATTATTTATTAAATGCATTTTCCTCTTCCCACCTATCTCATATATTAAGTTCTCAATATATTCAGATTTATTTCTGGACTCTTATTCCAATGATCTATTTAAACTTTGTAGTAATTTTTAATATCCTGTATCATAAGCTCCCTCTCACTTATCTTCTCTTTCACTGAAAAGTTTACTTCCTTATGAATTTTAAAATCATTTTATCCAGGACTGGAGGTGTTAGTTCAACTGAAATGCAAAAAATTTTAAAGAACTATCATTTTTACCCAATCCAGAACACAGTAGGGTTTTCCATTTGTTCTGATCTTATTTTATATTCTCCATAAAATATTTTAGTCTTCTTAGTACAGGTTCTGAATATTATTAAATTCATTCTAAAATAGTTTATATCTTATAAATGACATTTTTTCCATTCATCATTATAGTTTATTGTCATTGTCTACATTTCTCATGCCTTATTTACATTTTAGGTTTTATAACAAATTATATTAGCATATATAGCTATTTTCAAATTTATATTCCAATTATGCCATAAACTTTGCCTTCTTCCTTCCTCCAATTTTCAACTAACATACAAACCCCAACATACAAACACTCATCTCTTCCAATAAAAATTTGTATACAACATACCTTTTCCTTTTGAAAGGTGACTTTGGCATATCAGCCACTGGGATCATTTGTTCTCCTGGACGAACCCACATGATGGGACCATCATCACTATCTTTTCGACTCTGTAACTTTAAACTAGATAGCGTCCCCCATGGCAGTGTACACTGGAGACAAATAATTACGTAGATACCAATTATTTTCAAAATGTATCTTCAAGTATACGTCAATAATATTGTTCCTCTGACATGCTTTCATATACAGATTTATACTTAACAACTTGAAAGACATAATATTGAATATATCCCTATATAGTGATATACTTTGCTTCAAAAAACTGTTTCAAACACACCAACAAAATAATTATGCTTGGATGGTTCTGTCCCTCTACCCTGCTAGAGGTGTGATTCACTATATTCATCATTTGTTATTCTTCTTTCTACCACATGGATCATGTGATGTTAACAGATGAAATAAGCAAGTACTCTCATAATAATCTATAAAAATGAACAATTAAATTTGAATTTAAAAACTGGATACCTCTTTAATGATCATTAAAAACAAAATAAAAACGAAAACCAAAACAAAATCAAAACATATTTTGTTTAGTAGTTTCTTGAAGAGGTTATTGGCTTAAACCAGAAATTAAATATTTTAAAATGAAAGAACAAGGCTGGGCTAGGTGGCTCACGCCTGTAATCCCAGCACTTTGGGAGGCCGAGGCAGGGAGATCACGAGATCAAGAGCTAGAGACCATCCTGGCCAACAAGGTGAAATCCTGTCTCTACAAAAAATACATAAATTAGCAGGGTGTGGTGGCATGTGCCTATAGTCCTAGCTGCTTGGGGGGCTGAGGCAGAAGAATCGCTTGAACCCAGGAGGCGGAGGTTGCAGTAAGCCAAGATCATGCCGCTGCACTCCAGCCTGGCAATAGAGTGAGACTCCATCTCAAAAACAAACAAACAAAAAGAAAAAGAGAGACAGACAGAAGGGAAGGAGGAAAGAGAAAAGAGAAGGTAGCAGGGGATGGTGGCTCACACCTGTAACCCCAGCACTTTTAGAGGCTGACACAGGCAGATCACCTGAGCTCAGGAGTCTGAGACCAGCTTGGCAACATGGAGAAGCCCCGTCTCTACTAAAAATACAAAAAATTAGCCAGGCGTGGTAGTGCGTGTCTGTAATCCCAGCTACTCAAGAGGCTGAGGCACGAGAATCACTTGAACCTGGGAGGCAGAGGGTGCAGTAAGCTGAGATCATGCCACTGCACTGCAGCCTGTATGACAGAGCGAGACCCCATCCCAAACAAAAAAAAAAAAAAGAGAAGAAGGAAACTGATGGCCATTGTTAATGGAATGTTGAGAACAAAATTAAAAAAAAAATTCACCGCACACTCTCTTTTCAAAAAGGATTGTCAAATTTCTTTAGAAACAATGCATTTAGGTTGGGTGCAGGTGGCTCACATCTGTAATCCCAGCACTTTGGGAGACTGAAGCAGGACTGCTTGAGCCCAGGACTTCAGAACTAGCCTATACAACATAGCAGGACTCCGTCTCTTTTAAAAAAAAAGAAAGAAAGAAAGAGAAAGGAAAAAAGAAAAAGAAATAATG
>CAUYLG010009721.1:0-69673 GCA_963573385.1 Cacajao melanocephalus
AGACGGGCCTAGGCTCCCCGCCTACATCTTTCTCCTGGCCTGGATGCTTCCTGCCCTCAAACATCAGACTCCAAGTTCTTTAGTTCTGGGGCTCGGACTGGCTTCCCTTGCTCCTCAGCTTGCAGACAGCCCACTGTGGAACCTTGTGACTGCGTAAGTTAATACTTCATAAACTCCCATCTCTTAGTTCTGTCCCTCTAAGAGAACCCTAATACAGAGGATTAAGATCAGTCGTGTATGAACCCAAAAAATATCATCAAACACACCATGAAACAAGGTCACCATGACTGAAAGACACAGCAGAAACAATGAGCACACTCACACCCTAAAGATTTCAGATGCAGGAATTTTTAGATGAGATACATAAGTAAATACAGGCTGGATGCGGTGGCTCACACCTGTAATTCCAGCACTTTGGGAGGCCAAGGCAGGTGGATCACTTGAGCCCAGGAGTTCAACACCAGCCTGAGAAATATGCGGAAACCCCATGTCTACAATAAATACAAAAAATGAGCTGTGGGTATGGTGATATGCGCCTGTGGTCCAACTACTGCAGAGGGCTGAGGTGGGAGGATCACGTGAGCCCAGGCGATGGTTACACTAGAAGCCCAGACATCACCACTATACAATAGATCTATGTAAAAAAAACTGCATTCGTACCCCCTAAATCTACAAAAATTAAAAAAAAAGTATTGACAGGTGAATCCAGCAAAATATTAGTGAATATAAAGAATATTTGAGTAATACAACTAACTTAACATACAAGTAGAAAAAGCTCAGAGCTCACAAAATTAGAGAAAACATATCCCTCTTAAGCACATATAGAACACATACAAAAGCCGACCATGAAAACAGTTGCCCATAAAGCCAAGGCACAGACAACTGCAAATAAATTTCAAAGGAAACTATCAGACCGATCATGTTCTCTAATGACAGTCTGATTAAGTTAGAAATTAAGGCAGAAACCAGAAATAAAGAGATTAATTAAAATTAAGATTTTACATTTGGAAACTGAAAAAAAGACTAAAGAATTCATGGGTCAAATATGATATATTCACAGATGGTATAACTGGTCCTTAAAACAAAATCTACAGGAAAATTAGTTAGAGTAATGAGAGTTTGACAATTCTGTGGCTGAACACAGAACCAACAGATGAAACTGCTTATTATTTCTATGCAACAGAAGCAAATAATTAGGAAAGAAAAAATTTTTAAAGAATACCAAACAAAAAAAGCAAGAGAAAAAGACAAAAAGGCATTTTCAGGACAGAAGAGAGAGAAATACGAAAGTGAGATTAAAATCCTACAATCTTCTATTGAATGACAAATGCTGTGGAATTCATGACACACTTTTCGTTCTCCCTCTTTTTTTTTTTAAGATGGAGTCTTGCTCTGTCACTCAGGCTGGAGTGCGGTGACGTGATCTCGGCTCACTGCAACCTCTGCCTCCTGGGTTCAAGTGATTCTCCTGCCTCTACTTCCCAAGCAGCTGGAATTACAGGCATGTGCCACCATGTCTGGCTAACTTTTATACATCTTTTTTTTTTTTTTTAGTAGAGACGGGATTTCGCCCTATTGGCCAGGCTGGTCTCGAACTCCTGACCTCAGGTGATCCGCCCACCTTGGCCTACCAAAGTGCTGGGATGACAGGCATGAGCCATTGCACCCGGCCTCTTTTCTCTCTTTTTAAAAAGCCCACCAAAAAGCCTGAAAGCAATAAAAACCCAGTAGCAATGACCACAGATGACTGCCTCTAAACATCATCTTATCAAGGGAACCACGGTGTCTCAAGTCAGGTTCTACAGAAGCACAAGTGAGGTGGCATGGGCTCCCAGAAGAAACCAGAAGGGAAGAGAAGAGCAAGACAGGGAGGTGAAGAAGCCAAGCAAGGGTGCGTGCTTCAGATGAAGTCCTGCAAAGGTAGCTTAGGCTCCCACAGGGGCACTCTGGGCTCTCATCTGAACCAGAAGGTTGGCCTGACTGAAGCCGCAAAGCTGGCTCTCCTACACCCACACTTTCCCTTCACTGGCTAAGTGCCACCTTGGAGGATGCAAACTCCCATGCACTTCCAGTGGTTCCCGTAGTCTATGGGAAGTCTCTGAAGAGGAGCTGAAGAGGAAGCCCCTGGAGGCAAAGGCCACCAGAATATGGGGGGGCAGGGAAATCTATAGGAATCACAGCAGTGTCCAGCGTGTGCTGCTTCTTGGAGAAATGAGCAATTCCAGACCGGGGCAAGAAGTATGCACAATCATCCTGGAACATGCTGTCACAGATGAAAAACATAGAACTGTCCAACTCTACTCCAGGCCTATGAAGAGGGCAGAACGAGCAACTTGAAAGGATGAACACTGGCCAAGATGGGACAATTTAAGCACCAAAAGTAATAATGACTGCAAAGAACTGCAATACATCAAACACATTAAAATGCAAAATTTTACGACAATAATTTTCTTATAGCTCTCACTGGTCATACTTGTTACTAGGGCATTGATTCATTATTTTGAAAACATATTAATAAAGGGACAGAATGAAGCAAGTACCTTGTTTAGTACACATACAAACTGCATTTCAGGGTAACCAAACAGTTGATAAGATCAGATCTTTCTTACAGAAAAAGTCAAAATAACAAACACAGAAAGAATCACGAAATTATAAATTCACCATTTTGCGGCCCTCACTGAAATCATAGATCTGGGTAACTAGAACCTTTTGGGGAGAGACCGGTGGAGAACTTTACAACTGAAGGATCAGGATGAACCCACTGCTCCATCTTAATATTACCCAGAGAGACACCAGACATGACAGAGCTCCTGATACAATGCAGCAGGAAGTGCACCACCACCTGGAAGCCTTCCTAAAGAAGGGAACTGGATTCTTTCAGAGGTCTCTAGACATCTTTTGGTTGTCACAACTAGAAGGCGCTCCTGGCTTCTAGCGGGCGGAGGCCAGGGATGCTGCCACACATCCTACGGTGCAGAGGCCGTGATCCACAATAGAGCTTCAACAGCTCCAAGGCTCTGAAGCCCTGTTCCGGATCTAATTACCAGGTAACAGAATGCGCTGAGGACAGAGGACTGTACCAAACGATGCCATGATGCAAACAACCAAACCGAGAAATTCTACAGGACAAACTGTACATTCACCTCAAAAAATAAACGGCATGAATAACGAGGGGAAAACTGCTTTAGAGTAAAAGAGACTTAGATAAAGCAAAGTCAAATGAGTAAACCTTGTTTGAATCCTGACTCAAACCAACTGTAAAAAGTTATTTTTGAGATAACTGGTAAACTTTGAACTTGGAATAGGTATTACATAATACTAAGGAATTACTACCAACATTGTTAAGTGTAATAATGCTCTCTGGCTATGATAAATCCTTAATTATTAGAGATGCTTACTGGCATATTCACACCTAAAATGATACACAAGAAAGCAAGAAGAGGCTAAGTGAAACAATACTGACAAAATGTGGGTGACCGCTGAGGGTGGAACGGAACATGGAAGTTCACCGCACTTGTCTTCACTTTCCCGCATGTTTCAATTTTCCATAATAAAAAGGATGTTATTTAAGCAGTCCCAGAGAGAAGACAGAGCCATACATAGGAACAACAATTTAGACTAATGACCGTCTTCCCAACAAAAACAACAGAAGGCAGAAGACAGTGGAGCAGTGTCAATATGCTAAGAGAAAGATAAATGAGAATTTTCTGTGACGTAAAACCATTTCTCACAAACAATTGCAAAATAAAGACTGTTCAGGCAAGCCAAGAGAATTTACCACCATGAAACCTAACTAAAGGAAATAAGGAAAGATGTTCTTCAAGCAGAAGGAAGGAAAAAAAAATGAAACCGAAATGGATGATCCGAAATATAAGGAGTGATGAAATATGAAAAGGAATAATGGAATCAATTGCAAAACACAGGGGAAAAGAACAACATAGAGAAACCTTTGTCAATTAGAAATTCAAAATCATACTTTAAAAAACTCATGAATCAAATAAGAAATCTTAATCACACTTCAAAAAAATACTTAAAACAAAAAATTTAAACTTTCAATATATAACTAAAATAATTCTCAGAGTGAAAAAGTTTTAAACATATTAGCAAAGTAGAAAAGCTCAAATGTCATGAACCGAGTATCCAATTAATAAACTGGAGGAAGAATATTGCAATACATATAAACAAGGTAGAAGAAAGGAAATAATAAATAAGAACAGAAATTTGTGAAACAGAAAATAAAAATACAACAGAGAACATCAAGAAAGACAAAGACTGAGGCACTGACAAACCATTTAAGTGGACAAAACTTTAGAGAAAAAAGGGTTTATCAAGGGAAGAAGGGAAGGAGGGAGGGAGGGAAGGCTATTAGAAACATAAAAGTGGCCACAACTACAAATCCATCAGAAACTTGAAAGAAACTGATTCCTAGTCATCTTTTTCTTTTCTTTCTTTTTCTCTTTTTTTTTTTTTTTTTACTTTAGACATAGTCTTGCTCTGTTGCCCAGGGTGGAGTGTGGTGCCACGATCATAGCTCACTGCTCAGTATAGCCTCCACCTCCTGGGTTCAAGAGATTCTCTTGCCTCAGCCTCCAAAGTAGCTGGGATTACAGGCACCCACCGCCACGGCCAGCTAATTTCTGTACTTTTAGTAGAGATGGTGTTTCACCATGTTGGCCAGACTGGTCTCAAACTTCTGACCTCAAGTGATCCACTGGCCTTGGCCTCCCAAATTGCTGGGATTACAGCTGTAAGGCACTGTGCTTGGCCAGTGGTCATCTTTTTCTTGAGATGATATGAGATGATGAAATGCCTACATGATGAGATGAAGTGAGGTGAATGACACAGGCATTGTGACATAGGTCGAAAATTCCAGAAGTAATTCATAAGTTCTAAGTTGCCAGCTGTTCTAAGTACTGTGATGAAACCTCACACATTCTGCTCTATCCACCTGGACTGCATTAGTTACTCAGCAGCCATCTTGGTTATGAAATTGGATGTCATGGTATTGTAGTACTTACGTTCAAGTAACCCTTTACTTAATAATGGCCCCAAAGTGCAAGAGTAGTTATGTAATGTATCAGACTATAGTGGACCTCGGGTAACAGAAACCTGGGAAAGTGAACCCATGGATAAGGGGGGACTACCATGTGTAAGATCCTTGGACATCATATATGAGGCAAACATGAGATTCTAAAAGGTGGAAGGAAGAAGGAAAACACTGGCTACGGGACCTGAGGGAAGACATAACAGTAAGTTTCTTATTTGGGTTTTCTTTTATGCCTCACACACCCTAGATTTGGTACTTGTGAACCTAGCAACCCAGAAATGCCAACAGGCACAGATTTTTTAAAGCCTCAATAAACCCAGCTCTCTCTAGTGAAAGGACTAGGAAAGGGGCCACGTAGCGAGATATAAAATTTATAGACAATAATCACTAAACAATAGTCAAACGGTACACACACACACCAAAAAAAAAACTATGACCCTACCTCCACTTAAACCAGTAGAAACTGGGTGGTGGCCTAGACTTCCACCCTCACCACCATCCCAAAACCCCTGCTGGGGTGGTCTCAGAGAGAGCCAAGTGGGAGCAGAAACTTTCACCCCATCCTGTGGTACAAGACCCCCAATACACACAATGCCAGCAAAGATCACACAGGGAGCCTAGAGGTCACGCCTCACCCAGCAGGAAGGAGGTACCCTCTTCCTGCTCCCCATTCAATGGAGTGAGCCCTACTGGAAAGTCAGGACTTTTACTGCTACCTGGAAGTGATAAAGTCTATCTCCATTGTGTCAAGGGCAGCTAGATGGGGAACTCCTGATTTTCCTAGTCAGGCTGATATGAATAGAGGCCTAGTGGGGAGCTAGAACTCCCACCCTAGCCAAGCAGTAATGAGTAATCCTTTTCCCCTAGCATGTCAATGGAAATCAAGTGAATAACCTATACTTCTATCCCCATCTGTCAATAATGGGGCAATTCTCTACAATCCCTGTAACATGGTTTGGTGTGTCCCCCACCCAAACCTCACCTCAAATTATAATTCCTGTAATCTCCACGTGTCAAGGGGAGGGACCAAGTGGAAGTGCTTGGATCGTGGGGGTGGTTTCCCCTAAGCTGTTCTCATGATAATGAGTCTCACGAGATATGATGGTTTTGTAAGTGTCTGGCATTTCCCCTGCTTGCACTCACTCTGTCCTGCCACCCTGTGAAGAAGGTGCCTGCTTCTCCTTTGCCTACCGCCATAATTGTAAGTTTCCTGAGGCCTTCTCAGCAATACAAAACTCTGAGTCAATTACACCTCTTTCCTTTATAAA
The DNA here is from genome assembly GCA_963573385.1 of Cacajao melanocephalus. NCBI lineage: Eukaryota > Metazoa > Chordata > Mammalia > Primates > Pitheciidae > Cacajao > Cacajao melanocephalus. Next base: position 6,316 of record CAUYLG010009721.1, read on the forward strand.
TCACCTGGTCTCAGGTATTTCCTCACAGCAGTGTGAGAATGGACTACTATGCCCGCTACTTGCTGGAGTGGATCATAGCAGACAAGCTAAAACTGAAGATGTAAGACCTAGAGGCTCACAACATAATACCAGAGAGTCCAGATTTCAACCAAAAACCACTCATCATACCAAGACCCAGGAAAATCTCACCCAGAATGAGAAAAGACAGTCAATAGACACCAAGACGACAGAGATGTTAAAATTATCTGACAAAGATTTTTAAAACACCCATTATAGAAACGCTCAACAGATAACTTAAAACACTTAAATGAAAAATAGAAAATCTCAGCAAAGAAATAAAGTCTCAGCAAAGAAACAGAAGGTATAAAGAACCAAATGAAAACTTCAGAACTAAAAAATACAGCAACTAAAATTAGAAACTCAAGAGATGGGCTCCATAGCAGAATGGAAGGCACAGAGGAAAGAATTAATGAACTGGAAGGCAGAATAATAGAAATGATCCAATCTGAGCAACAGAGAAAAGTAGACTAAAAAAAGTGAATAAAGCTCAGGGGCCTTTGGGACTGTAACAAAAGATCTAACATTCATGTCATCAGAGTCCTGGAAGAGAAAGAGGCAGAACTAAAGAAGTATTCAAGGACATAAAGGATGAAAAATTTCCAAATTTGGCAAAAGATATAAACCTACAAATTCAAGAACGTGAGCAAATCCCAAACAAGATAAACTTACAGAAACTCACATGAAAATACACTGTAATCAAACTTCTGAAATTACAGACAAGGAAAAAATCTTGAAAGCAGCGAGAGATAAACAACATCTTACCTATAGGAAGAAAACAATTCGAATGACAGTGGATTTCTCATCAGAAACCATGGAGGTCAGAAGGAAGAGGCACACGTTTTTTCAAGTGCTGAAAAAAAAAGAACTGTCAACCCAGAATTCTATACCCACTGAAAAATTCAGGAATGAAGGGAAAATCGAGACATTCTCAGATGAAGGAAAACTAAGAGAATTTGTCACCCACAGACCTACCATAAAAGAACGTCTAAGGAAGTTCCTTTAAACAGAAAGTAAATTATGAAAGAAGATATATTGGAATATCAGGAAGGAAGAAAGAATAACAGGAGTAAAAATACAGGTAAATACAACACACTTTTCTTCTCCTCTTGAGTATTCTAAATGATGTTTGACAGTTGAAGCAAAAATTAAAACATACTCTAATGTGGTTCTAAAAGTACATACAAGAAGAGATATTTAAGACATATTATAAACGGAGGAGGAAAAAGAGATAAAGAGAGGTAAAGCTTCGTATTTCACATGAACTGGTAAAATAACACTGGAGAAGTTATGTATATATAATGTAATAGAAACTCCAGAAGAAACTGAAGTTTTATATACATATAATGTAATACACAGGATAACCACTAAAAAAACCTATATGACGTCTTAAAAAAAACTTATAAAAGTGATACACTCAAAACCACTACAGATAAATTAAAATGGAACTCTAAAGTACGTTCAAGTAACCCACAGGAAGGGAGGAAAAGGAAACCAGAGAAATGAAAAACAGAGAGAACAAACAGAAAATAAGAAACAAAATAACAGACTTAAGCCTAATACATCAATAATTACGTTAAGTGTAAACAGTCTAAATATGCAAAATAAAAGACAGAATTGAAAGAGTGGATTGAAAACATGAATGCTATCTACAAAAAATTCACTTCAAACATAACTATACAGCTAGGTTATATATTAATCAAAAGAAAGGAGGACTGAATATATCTATGTAAGATAAAGTAAACTGCAGAGCAAAGATGACCAGGTATCAAGCAGAACATTACACAATTCAAGGGCCAGTCGACCAAGAGGACAGAGAAATCCCAAGTGTGTATGTGCCCAAAAACAGAACTGCGAACACATGAAGCAAAAACTTAAGCACTGAAAGGAGCAAAAGCTAAATCCACATCTATAGTTGGAGAACGAACACCCTTTTTTAGACAGAAAATCAGCATGTAGACAAAGATACTCAATAACATCATCAACCAACAGGATCTAAATGACACTTACAGGTTGCTACACCAACAACACAGAATGCATGTTTCCTTCAAAGGCTCACAGAACATCTATCAAGATATGCCATATCCTGGGCCACAAAACAAACCTTAGCAAACTTAAAAGACTGAAATAATACACAACATGTTCACTGACCATAATCAAACTGGAAGTCAATAACAGAAAGATGGGCAAATCTCCAAATGTTTCAAAACTAAACAACACGCTTCTAAATAACCCATGAGTCTCAAAGAAAATTTTTTAAATGGGACTGAAAAAATATATAATATGAAAACCTGTGGAATGCAGCTGAGGCAGTATCAAGAGGGAAACATATAGAACTAAATGTTTACAGCAGAAAAGAAGAAAAGACTCACATCAATAATCTAAGCTCCTACCTCAAGAAACTAGAAAAGAAGAGCAAAGAAGCCCAAAGAAAACAGAAAGAAGATAATAAACAGCAGAAATCATATGAAATTGAAAACAGAAAAATAATAGAGAAAAATCACTGTAACGAGAATTTGGTTCTTCGAAAACATCAGTAAAATTATACCAACTCCTAGTAAGACTCACAAAGAAAAAAGAGAAAAGACCACAAATTACCAATAACAGAAATGAGACAGGAGTTATCACTACAGCTTATGCAGACAGGAAAAGGATAATAAGAAAACATTACAAACATCTATACACACAATAAATTAGAAAACTTAAATAAATTGAACTCCTCAGAAAGCAGAAACTACCACAGCTCATCCAATATGAAACAGATAACACAGCCCTGTTAAGGAAATTGAATTTGTAATTTAAAAATTCCAAAAAAGAAATGCTTCATTGGAAAATTTTCCCAAACATTTAAAGGAAAATTAATATCAGTTCAATATAATCTCCTCTAGAAAACAGAAGGACAGTCCATTCCATTCAAAACATTTTATGAATCCAGTATTACTCTGATACCAAAACCAGAGAGAGCACAAAAAAGAAAACTACAGACCAATATCCCTCATGAATATAGAGGCAAAACTCCTTAACAAAATATTAGCAAATAAATAGAATTCAGCAATACACAGAAATAATTATACACAGTAACCAGTAGGGTTATTCATAACAATAGAGGCCAGTTTAATATTTGAAAATCAATATATATAAACTACCACATTAACAGAAAAAACATACACATAATATCAATTGATGCAGATAATCATTTGACAATATTCATCCACTCACGACAAAAACTCTTTAAAAAAAAGCAATAAAGGGGAACTTTCTCAACTTGATAAAGAACATCTACCAAAAAAAACAAACCCAAAAACCATACCGCTAATGTCATACTACATGATGAAAGACAGAATGCTCCCTCCAGGAAAGACGTCAGTTCTTGCCACAGTTATTCAAAATAGTACTGAAAGTCAAAGACAGTGCAGTAAGGGAAGACGGGGAAATAAAAGGCATGTAATATCAGAAAGGAAAAACCTAAAACTTTTCATTTGCAGATGTCTTATACTTTCTGTGGAAAATCCCAAGAAATCTACAAAACATACATCTAGCACAAATATAAGCCAAAATTATATAATTTCTTTTAAAATTTGATGAAACTGGGCTGGGCGTGGTGGCTCATGCCTGTAATCCTAGCACTTTGGGAGGCCAAGGTGGGTAGATCACTTGAGGTCAGGGAGTTGAAAACCAACCTGCCCAACATGGTGAAACCCCATCTCTACTTAAAAAAAAAAAAAAAAAAAAAATTAGCCATGCATGGTGGTGCGTGCCTATAATCCCAGCTACTTGGGAGGCCGAGGCACAAGAACTGCTTGAACCTGGGAGGTAGTGGTGGCAGTGAGCCTAGATGGCACCACCACACTCCAGCCTGGGTGACAGAGTGAGACTCTGTCTCAAAAAAGAAAAAAAATTTTTTTTAAATGAAGATAACATACGTCAGAATCTATAGGATACAATTAAATTGGTAATTAAAGGAAAATTCACAGCCTTAAATAATCAAAAATCCAAGAATAAAATTAATAAAATGCCCAACTCAAGAAGCTAGAAAAGAACAACTAAGTAAAACAAACAAAAACAGAAGGAAAAATAAACAATAAAGATAAAATTGGACAATAATGACTTTAAAAATAAGACAAAAGGAAAAACTAATAAATTAAGATGCTGGTTTTCTTTTTATGAAAATCTAGAAATATATATAAACCATTAATTAATCTACTTAATAAAAAAGGAAAACACAAAAATACACAGGATTAAAAATGACAAGGAGGCAAAACACTGAAACAGGGAAATTTTTAAAAAGTTAAGCCACTCTTAAGGCTATGTAAATAAGTGGGAAAGTCTAGATCAAATAGATAATTTCTAAGGAAAATATAATTTGCCAGACTCATCTCAGGAGGCAAGAAGGTTTAAACAGACCAATATCAAAAAGAGACCAGACATCAACAACTTCACAAGAGAACTCTACCAAATATTCAAAGACCACGTAATTCCAATATTACTTGAGCTACTCTTGAGCACAAGAACACATTCTAATTATTTTTATAAACTGATAATAGGCATATCCCGCAGAATATATCCTTGGATAGTATTTCCCAATAGAACACTGCCAGGTTTTATAATGCCCAGGCTTCTGAAAAACACATATATCTTTCACTATAGTGTTGTTGGCTTTTCTGGCTGATATTTATGTTAAAAAAAAAAAAAAAGTATACATGCCCAAAAGTCAATACAATGTTTTTAACAAAATAATGGGAGGAACAACTCTCAGATGGGGTTCCAAATTCAGTTGGTGGTGTGAAGAAACCTGAAAGAGCTAATCCTTCAAGATGGATCCCAAGTGGCTAACTGAGCCAACATTTAAGTCAGAGCGAAGCTGCCATATGCTGAGTAGAGGTCTGGGAAAACCCACACCTTTTTAACTCTGGGAACTTTTAGAGCTCACCTGAACCAACCAATCAGAGCTCACTTTCCTTGGCCAATCAGAGCTCAGCTATATTGACCAATCAGAACTCAGCTGTGTCAACCAATCAGACCAAGCAAGTTTGAATATTTCATTTACATAAAAGGACTTGATTAAGAAAGAACATGGGCAGGAAAAGTCAAACCTTCTTTTTCTTCTCTGGAATGTGCCTTCATTTTACAAGGAAGGCTGCATCTCCCTGGTTTGCAAACTGTTCACTAGAATAAAGCCTGTTTCTTCCAAATTCCTTTTCAGAGAACTTTTGTTCACAGTAAGTTATGTGAATCATGTATGAATGTTTTTGAAAAGTGCAACAAGTTTTAATAAAGGAGGTGTCCAAAGCAACTGCTTATTAATAGCTATTTTCATTGGTAATCAGGAAACAATATGCTAAGCATTTTGTGTTCTGTTTATTAATTTTCATTGTTTAATTGTGCTTTAATTACATTTTAGAAAATTAGTTATGAATTTTTAGTTGACACGTAACACATTATAATGTTTTACCATTTAAAATAATGGGGCCAGGCACAGTGGCTCACATTTGTAATCCCAGCACTTTGGGAGGCCAAGGCAGGCAAATCACTTAAGGTCAGGAGTTCGAGATCAGCCTGGCCAATATGGTGAAACCCCATCTCTACTGAAAATACAAAACTTAGCCAGGTGTGGTGGCGGGCACCTGTAATCACAGCTAGTAAGGAGGCTGAGGCAGAATAATTACTTTAACCTGGGAGGTGAAGGTTGAAGTGAGCCGAGATCGCACCACTACACTCCAGCCTGGATAACAGAGCAAGACTCTGTCTCAAGAAAAAAAAGTGGGGAGTGGGTATGAGACCCTCTTTTAGAACATTTGATTTTCAGGAACGGAGCTGTGAAGTTAAGCAATAGATAACTCTATGTTATTGATATTTAAACCTTATGATCCTCAAATGTGACAAAAGAAAGCCACATAACATTATCTCGCTTAAAAACATCAATCCAAAATCCTACATAAAATATTAAACAGAATCCAATGGTATATTACAAAATAAACATAATAACCACTTGGGTTTATTCTAAGATTGCAAAGATATTTCATATCAAAAAATTGATGACTATACATCCCCATATCTAAGGAGACAAAGACATACCATATCTCTATGGATGTTGAAAAGGTCTTCAACAAAATCCAACATCTATTCTAGATAAAAGCACTAAAGTGGAAATCATGCATACTACAACATAATTTTACACACATACACAGACACATACACATATACGCCCCTCAGGCCCAAACCCAAAATTTTACTTAGTGTATGCGGAAGCGAAGTAATGCCCACTAATTCCATTGTTATCTGACAGTGAAATCACATTAAAAAAAATAATGAAAGGCCTAAGACTCAGAAATAAAGAGAAGTATATTTGCAGAAGTTTTGATAATATATCTGTGAAAAAAAACCAATAGGAATCACACTGAAACTAATAAACAATTTGAAGATGCAGAAAAGTAGCAAGATACATAATCAACATATAAAAATTAATAGCCTAGATTTCTGTTTCTAGTAGAAGCAATTACAAGGAGCAGACAATCAATTGTTTTTAACAATCAAAAACACCAGACATTAAGAGAACGAAAAGCCAAGCCACAGACTGGGAGAAAATGCTTGCAAAACACATATCTGATGAAAGACTTGTATCCAGAATATACAAAGGACTCCTAAAACTCAACAATTAGAAAACAAACAACCCAAATAAAAAGTGGGCAAAAGATCTGAATAGGAACCTCACCAAAGAAAAGTATACACATGGCAAATAAGCACATTAAGAGATGCTCAACGTCATATGTCATTAGGAAACTGGAAATTAAGACACCACTACACGCTTAACTAGAATGGCTCAAATCCAAAATACTGACAACACTGAATGTTGGAAGGATGTGAAGCAACAGGAAGTCTCATTCATTGCTGGTGGGAATGCAAAATGGTACAGCCTCTTTGGAAGATAGTTTGTCAGTTTCTTGTAAAGATAAACATAGTCTTACCATATAACATCATAATCATGCTATTAAGCATTTACCCAAATGAGCTGAAACTTATGTCCACACAAAAACCTGAACATGAATGTTTATAGCAGTTTTATTCATAATTGCCAAAAATTGGAAGCAACAAGATGTCCTTCAATAGGTGAATAAATAAACTTCGGTATGTCCAAAAGATGGAATATTAGTCCAATGTTAAAAACAAATGAGCTGTCAAGCTACAAAAAGACACGAAGGAAAGTCAAGTGCACATTGCTAATAGAAAGAAGCCAATCTGAAAAGGCTGCATACTGTGATTCCAATCCTATGACAGTCTAGGAAAGGCAAAACCATAGAGACAGTGAAAAGTAGTGGTTGCCAGCAGGGGTTGGGGGAAGAGCACAGGAAGCCTGGGGAGGAGCCACATCTGGGTTCCTGTAGATAAAAGCCAGGTAGGGACCCTAGGCTCATCTTCAAGCTGATCCAGAGAGTCAGATGAGGGAACTGGGCAGGCAGACTCACTTGTGCCCATGGGAAGTGAACAATGAAATGAACCATGGGTAGCTTTTCTCCAATGAAGCAAAGGAAAAGGGGAGGCCGAGCAATTAGAGGCTGTGCCTTCCATGGTCATACCTAGGATTATGCACCAGTCTACAGGCCCCAGGTGAGAGCACCTGAGCAACAGAGAACGGCATGCACACGTCTGTGCGTGGGGATGTGTCTGCAGACACGGGCACACGCACGTCTGTGTGTATGGATGTGTCTGCAAACATGGGCCCACATGTGGTGGCACCTGATTAGTCCGTCTGGTCTGCTTAAGACCTAAATGCTTTCCCTGGCTTTTATGTGCGTCCTGTTTCTATGGCCTCTCTTCTCCCCGTTTTTTCTCTGTACTTAAGAAAGGAGGGCTCCTCCCTGATGCCTATGAAATGCGGATGCACCTTCTCCACCATGTGAGGGGCCTGGATGTGTCTTTCACCTGCAGGTCTCTCCCTATTAGACTGGCTTGAAGACAGGAATAACTGGCTTGAAGACAGATCCCCTATGCCCTCAGGGCCTGCACACAGGTAAGCATGGCATCACTGCTCACTCAGGATGTCATGAGCATGTGAGTGAGCAAGGGGAGGAAAGAAGGCAGCTCAAACAAAGGCCTGGGAGCAGCCTCAGAACAGGGACTGCACAGGCTTCTGAACAAGTGGGCACACGCCGGCGGACAGCCCCTCCTCTGCACCCCTCACTCTCGGCCTCAGTCAAGGCTGTGCAGAGAGTCCTCAGCAGCTTTTGTATAACCACCAAGAGTTGTGCCTGTTTTGTGGTCTGTCTTCCTGACAAGACTGTCTCTCTCCTGCTGTGCTCTCAGCACTCTAACACAGCATCTGACACTTAGCTGGCAACATGCAAATAATCTGGGAAGGAAGGAGAATGGAGGTCAACCTCAGTCATCTCTGGGGCACTAGAAATCAACAGGACATCAAGGGGCAGATGCTGACAGCAAAGGACTCTCTTTCCAGCCAGGAGAACACGTCCCAGGGGCACACTGGGTCCCCAGTGCCTGCGGTGGAGCAGGAGGGAATGGGGGTCGCTGGACCTGTACACGACGGACCCTCCCCCACGGGCACAGGGAGATACTCACTGGGAACAGCCGTGGCCTCCCCGGGAGGGCCCGTCAGCGTCACTGGGATGTGTACAACAGTGCTTGGGTCTGGGGGCTGACTGCCCATCCGAGTGACATTCCGCTGATTGTCTGCATCCTCTGGCTGTTCTTCCACCTTCTGAAGACAGGTGCTGGGCAGTGTGTGCCCAGGGCCCACAGTCACCGTCCCACTGGTCTCCAGGTCACAGTGTGGCTCCCTGCAATCAAGAATGTACATCAGGCCTGGGCGCAGTAGCTCACGCCTGTGATCTCAGCACTGGGAGGCCAAGGCAGGAGGATCACTTGAGCCCAGGAGTTCAAGACCAGCCTGGGGAATATAGCGAAACCCCATCTCTACAAAAATTAAAAAATTAGCCAGACATGATGACACATGCCTGTAGTCCCAGGTATTCAGTCTGGGAAGGCTGAGGTAGGAGGATTGCTCCAGCCCGGGAAGTCGAGGCTGTGGTGAGCCATGATTGCGCCACTGCATTCCATTCTGGGCAACAGTGCGACTCTGTCTCCAAAAAAAAAATAATAATAATGTACATAACCAAAATCCTATCGACCAAAACCCTTAAACCTCTATGAAGACCAACTAAACCTATGACTACCTGCTCCGCTACTCTGGCATTCTGTATGTTTTTTAAATCACCTATACACCTCTGTGTCTTTAGTCTAAAAGGTAGGGACGGAGCTGACCCACTAACACACAAAGACAGTGCGGTGTCTGGGCTGGAGCCTCCAGCGGCCAGTGTTCTGGTTGGTTTGTGGCCATTGGGTACCTGGCAACTGCTGGTCTTGGCCTCTGGGCCACTGTTACCCCAGGCCCCTCACAGTCAGTCAGTCCTGCCCCAGGGAGCAAGCTAGGCTAGCTGGGGTCCTCTCCGCCATGATCACACAGCCTGGCCCCCACACTGCGCTCCGCGCCTAGCCCACTGGCCCGCTCAGGCTTCCCCTCCACAGCAATCCCCGACTTTCTCTTCTCTCTGGGCCACTTTATTCTTTCCAAACCAGGCGCAACAATTCCCCTTTAAGCCCTCCCTTCTTAAATAACAGCTGGTGTTCACAGAGGACACACGCCCTGCCAAGCCTTTTACAGGTCAACCCTCCAAGGCAGGATTGTCACCACCCCACCTGAACGGCATGCGGAGACCCCAGCCCGGACGGCCCCGGACAGGGCAGCGTGGCCACGGCTGCAGCCTCCGCCCATGGACCCCAGGCCCGCAGCCAGCGCTGGGGCCCGCATCAGCCGGGCCAACCCCTCCCCACGCGACCCCGCCCAGCTGCGGACTCACCTAGGCTGGTGGTTCCGGAGCTCCTTCTCCTTGTCGGCTTCCACGATCTCGGCCTCCTTCTCCGTGGCCTCCTTCTCCGTGGCCTCTTTCTCCGCGGCCTCCTTCTCCGCTGCCTCGTGCGCAGGTGGCGCCTTGTGCCGGGCTCGGTGCCGCCGCGCCGGCTCCTCCCCACTCTCCGCCTCCCGCGGCCCCGTCCGGGGGCCTCCACGGTGACGCGCACGCCGCTCGCCCTTGGCCCCGGCGCCCTCCTTGCCCGGGTCCTGGTGCCGGTGCGTGCGGTGGCGACGGGGCTCCCGCTCGGCCCCCTCCTCCGGGGAGCCGCGCCGGTGGTGCCGCCGGCCGCCCTCGGGGCCCGGGCCTCGGCCGCGCTCGCTCCGCGCTTCTGGGGGCCCCGCGGCCTCCTTGCTGTGGCTGCGGTGCGGCCGCGGCCGCTCCTCCCGGGCGCCGGGCTCCCCACTCTCCGCCTTTGAGGCCTCTGCTCGGTCCGGGTCCCCTGCCGCGGGGGCCTTGTCCTTGTCGCGGTGCCGGTGGTGCCTGCGCGGCGGGTCGGCGCCCTCGGGTACCTCCGCAGCCTCCGGGCGGGCCTTGCCTCCCACCGTCCCCCGTGCGCCGTCGCGGCCGAGCTCCACCACCAGCGGCCGGTCCAGGTGCGTCTTCATGTCGGGCCGCAGGTGGCGCGTGGTGGCGAAGCGCAGCCTCTCCTCGGGGTCCATCTCGCTGTACAGCGCCTCGCAGCTGGCCCGCAGGTTCTGCAGCCGTAGCTGGCTGGCCCGCTGCTCCCACACCGAGCGCGCCTTGGCCGAGTTCTGCTGCCTGCTGCGGGGAGACTGGCGGTGAGTGCGGCCCCGCCGGCCACCCGCCCGCTGCTCTCCAGGGAGGCCACAATGGACACACAGCGATGGAGCAATGGCGCGGGGAGGTGGGAGGCAGGGCCGCGGGAGCCCCCACACCACTCAGGGGACGCGTATCAGGTGGGGAAAGTCCAAGGGAGCAGAATTCAGCCCAGCTCCCCGCGGCGTCCCACGGGACCCACAAGGTGACAGCACCAGCCTGTCAGGAGGACCCTGGGGGGCTCAAGGAGGCAGAGAGGTACAGGACAGTGGGAATGCACCAGACAGGCCAAGCAGGTGGGTGGGCGGCTGGCCAGAAAGGCCACCGCGGGAGGGAAGGGCAAGTTCCAAAGGGGCAGGGCGGATGGAGAGACCGGGGTCAGGGAGGCCCTGCAGTCTCCCTGGGGAGCTGTCCCCTGCTCCAGCACCAGCAGAGCTGCTACAGGAAGGGCGGGACACGCAGCCGCTTCTGCATGGCCACCTCCAGGAGGCAGGCCACCAGCCAGGTGGAAAGGCTGTTTGCCAGAGAACCCAGGAGGCAGGTGCTGGGGCAGAGCAGACAGCAGCCAAGGGCGCACCTGGCCCTCTCAGGAGCAAATGCAGGGTCTCTGCCAGTCCCGGAGGTGGTCAGCCGCCGCCCCACAGCTGCCCCTGGCTCAGTGACCAGGAGCCCAGAAGTCAGGTCTGAAGCTGGAAATGCCCCCCTCCCGTAGTCACCAATGCCCTCTTCTCTCCTGACTCCATGGAGACCCCCTCCCTCCACTGGGCACAGAGCCAGAACATGGTCCTCGGAGCCCTCCAGCACCGGGGATGGCCAGTGGTCTAGGCTCGGCCCTCACTGCAGGGGCTACCAAAGGCCTTGACCCCTACTCCAATGTCATGGGCCCAGGCACCCCCTCTATTCACGCACCACACATGGGGCTCCATAGCCCAGAGTGCACGAGAAGCCCTTTGCATTGTGGGCCTTCTGCTGGGTAAGACCACCCTTGGATAAGGTCTTATCAGCCCAATACTAAGCCCTACCATTGCCAAGGAGAAACCTCATCTGAGGCCAGAGGCCTGCCCTGGAGCCTCCAAGGCACCAACATTGAGGGTCGTGACATCTGTCTCCTGTAACTGCCACGTGGTGCTCTGGACACAGTGCCCACTTCATCCAGTCCTTACAACCACCTCAAGAATCAGGTGCTACTCTTGTCCCCATTTCACAGATGAAGATACTGATCCTATAGAGATGTTACTTGCTCAGGGTCCCACAGTGAGTCAGGATCAGACACAGGCAAGGGCAAAAAGGAAGAACATTTCTAAAGAAGACAAGAGTCCTTGGCCACTGCACTAACAGCACAGGGTACAACCACAGCCTGCAGGGGCCCAGGCCAGTGGCCACCAGCTCTGGGACCCTGGGTGGCTGAGCACCACTCTGACCTGCAAAGACAGGGCAGCCAGGTGTGGGAAAGCCCAGTCCCTGCAGCCAGCCCACCCAAGGCAGGTGGACAATAAATCCTGCCCCTTTGTGGAAGTCCAGGCTGCAGTGGGAGCAATTTCCAGGGGCAGCACCTTACACAAATGAAAGCAGAAGTGTGGCGTCTGTGCCTCACCTGGGAACTTGGGTGGGGTAGGGGTAGGCAGGGCTACCTGTAGGGGCTCTCTGCTGACCCCCAGCCTCGGCTGAAGCCCCAGGCCCTGACCTGTATCCCCTGATGCACTGAAACTGTGCTGCCCCTGCTCCCAAGGGTGCCCTACAACTGACCCATAGAGGATATACCAACCCCAGCTGGGAACAAGACAAAAGGGCTCTACTGCCAACAGTGCTGAGTGGTATCAAACAGAAGGCAGCTACGAGGGCATGCATGAGGCAGAGGAGCCCTGCGAGGGCGGAGGCCATTCACCGCCTTAAGCCTCCCAGTCCACTCCAGCGCCTGAGGGGGGCCTGGGCTCTGAGCCACTTGGTCAGCACCGTGGCCCGCTATGATGAAGCCATGACTCCTGGGGACCAGCATCGCAGTTCCGAAGACAGGCAGTGAGGATCATGGGGGACATGCAGAGGCACAGGGTCTGTGTGAGGCAGGGTGGGCTCCAGACCACATAGCTCCTCCCTCACCCTTGCATTCAGGTGCAGCTCCTTCTCACGCAGGACAATACCTGAAGCAGGGAGAGGCCAGGCTGTCTGCGGGACTGAGGGCGTTGTCGGGCTAGCAGGCTCCCCCGCCACTACCCAGGAAGAGCAAGATGCTGAGCAGCCTACGCCAGGGCCACCTGCCCACCCCACTGCAGCCCCGAGGCTCACCTGGCCTGCTCCTTCTGGGACTATCTGCATCTGCCCTCACTCGGCCAGCACCACCAGGTTCCTCTCTGGAGGTATCCCCTAGGTCTCTGAATCTGTGCTGGGCCTCTGCATGGTGTGAGTCAGCCTGCATGTCCCCCGGCCTCTGTCTCTGTCCTTGCTCTTCCTGGCACGTACCCACACCGATCTATCCACACCAGTGCGGCTGGTGACTCTAATCCAGGCAAAGTCCTGGTTTAAAAGGGCTCTTCAAGGAGGTCACATGGACGACTGCCCCCCCAGCACCGTGTCCTGGCCTCAGCTGGTAGGCACAACCCAGCTGTTCAGGGAGGACGGCTCAGCCACGCTCAGGCAGGTGCCGTGGCAGAGCAGAGGCAGGTGCTGTTGGGGACGGCTCAGCCACACTCAGCCAGGTGCTGTGAGGAACTGCAGGACTTGGAAGTAGCCTCGAGGAGCTCTGTGGCCCTGCTTTGAGGTCTCTGGGCTCAGACAACCCTTAACTGTTGACAACATGAAGCAGCCCTGGTGTAACACCATGGATACCTGCCATCTGCATCTTTTTTTGTTTTTTTGGAGACAGAGTCTCAACTCTGTCACCCAGGCTGGAGTGCAGTAGTGCGATCTCAGGTCACTGCAACCTCCACCTCCCAAGTTCAATCAGTTCTCCTGCCTCAGCCTCCTAAGCCCATGCCACCACTCCCGGCTAATGTTTTATATTTTAGTAGAGACGGGGTTTCATCATGTTGCCCAGGCTGGTCTTGAACTCCTGAGCTTGGGCGATATGCCCACCTGAGCCTCCCAAAGTGCTAGGATGATGGGCGTGAGCCACCGAGCCCAGTCACCATCTGCATCTTTTTCAGCCTGCGGATGGATTCAGGATCCAGCATGCTTTCTTGCCCCTGGAAACATCCATGCCTCTGGCAGCCAGCAGCAGTGTTCGTGGGAAGACTGAGCCCACCTCCATGTTGGCTGCCAGCAAGGAAGCACGGGGCAGGGCAGTGGGGGCCTCACCTGCATCAGGACACAGACAGGACACCTGGCCATGACCATCAGGTGCCAGGTGGCCTACCCGCACCTGACCACTTCAGGGACCCCTCACCTGCAGGGCCTGGCCTTGCCTTCCAGGGGAAGCCCCTGTGGCCCAGCCATCCATGAGCACTTCCCCATGAGAAGCTGCCCAAGGGGAGGCTGGCCAGTCACTCCTGGAGGGCCACCCTGGGGTTTCCACGGCTCTGCCTCGGGCCCTGGTTGATCTACTGTAAGCTCCAGCTTTCTGCTCTTGCTAGAATGAGGGCTTCCTGAGAATCACAGACACAGTTCCTCCCAAGTAAGGGGGCTGGAAGGACCCATAAACGTCCCCAGTGAGCCCCTGAAGAGCACTCCCTGCAGTGCCTGCTCACAGGGCCCTGACCTCGCAGGAACCACAAGGAAACCCGAGCCCATGGCGCCCAGTCCACTCAGGAGAAGCAGACACGCTCGAGACACCAGAGTGACCACACACAACAGTCAGCAGACAAAAAGACAGAGACCAGGAGGGAAAGGAGGAGGGGCTGAGTGCAGAGGGTCTGACCCCATGGCAGGACCTGAGGACATCAGGGAGCAAGCCCACCATTCCCCACTCAGGCCACGGAAGGCTGGCCTGGAGCTGCCCAATGAAGCGAATGACTTGTGGTGAGAAAGCAGAGTTAGGAGTGGAAGGAAGGAGTTTGCATGTAGTTATCATGAAGCCATGGATGGAATATCATAGCAGAGCGACTCACGGTGAGTTCACGCTGGAGACAGATGAGCTGCGAGATACAGTACCTCGAGCTTGCTTTACAAAACTGCACATGCAAAAAACAGAACAGACAGAAGTGAGAACACCAGAGAGAGTTCCAAGAGAACCAGTGACACCGAGGGCCACGCCAGTGTAGGCACAGGCTGCCGTGTGCATCTGGACAGGAGGCCGCGGACGCGTCCATCAGATGGGCACCGGCCGAGACCTCGGGGTGAAAGAGTAATTGAGAACCAATTCCACACATGCAGAAAAGTAAGGCTGAAGAGAGATAGCAAACTCTGTAATGCCTGGAAGACAGAAGCCATTAGCTCAGGGCCCATCCCTCATGGCTCAACACACACTGCCCAGGACAGGCAATGGGACTGGGAGGAGCCAACACCAATTTTCCTGCAGTTCCAAACAGCCCCGCACCGTCACATAGTCTCCTGGCCCTTGAGATGGGGCAGAACAGGCTAACAAAGGAGGCAAGGGTGCCCTTTCCGGAGATGCCGCCTGGGCCCTGCTGCCGGACCCACCTGCCTTCCCGGCGAGCACCTGGGCCCCACTCTGGTTCCCGCCCCAGCGCTCCCCAGGCTGCAATCCAGGCACTTCCAGGCCACCAGGACACCTCCAGGGCAAATCAAGCTACACCCTAACCCACCTTCCCTTTGGGTGCAGCTCCAGCCACTTCCAAGTGACTTTCGAGGCTTTTCCAAAATGAACAGAAAGAAACCAAAGCTCCCTTTACAGCCACTTCCCTCCAATTAACTTCCCGCGGAAGGGCCAAGGGGGCTCCAGCGCGTCCTTCTCAAGGCCAAGGTCTCTGTGCCTTTGTGAGGCAGTCAAAGCAGCTCACTTGCCCGCAGGCTCTGGTGCAAACAGGCATGTGTGTGTGAGAGGGAGTGTGAGTGTGACACTGTGAGTGATGAATGTGGTGGAATCAGACTGTCTGTGTGAGACCGTGTGTATAAATGTGTGTGGTTGTGTGTGCATGTGATTGAGAGTGTGGGATGATTATAACTATCAATGTGAGATTGTGTGTGTTGTGAGGGTGTGTCTGTGAGTGTGAGTCTGTGTGTATGCTTCTGTGGGTGTTTCTGTGCCTGTGTGACTGTATGCCTGTGTGTGAGTGTGTATGTGTGATTCTGGGTGACTATGTGTGTGTGTGTGCCTGTGTGTTTGAGTGTGTGTGTGTGTGTGTGTGTGTGTGTGTGTGTGTGTGTGACTCTGCAGGATGCCAGTGTTCAGAAATCCACGTAAGGATGAGGTTGGCCCAGCAGAGAACCAGAAGATGTCACCAGGCTTAGCATCCCTTCAAGCAGCTGTCACCTGAGGCCCAGGACACGCACTGCAGGCCACACGCTAGGGCGCCCTTCTGAGGCAGGTTCGGGCACCGTCTGTGTCAAGCCACACGGAGCATCACTGAGAGTCTCTAAAACACCAAGGACACCCTAAGTCCTCCCAGCACCCAGGGCACCAAGCCCGGCAGTGCCCCTGCTCTGCAGGTCACGCAGTACAGCTATGGGGGGCAGGGGCAGGGCAAAAGGTACTCAAGGGCACTGCTCTCACCCAGCCCAGCAGCTCAGGGTGCTAGAAATTAGTGCAGGGAAAGAGGAAGTGCTGCTGCTCTTCGCACCAGGAGAACAGGAAGCAGATGAGGACAGATGACAGACAGCTTTCAGCCCTCGGGGGTCTCAGCACAACACAGGCCTGCAAACAGCAGCAGCAGTGGGGCCAGGCCTCGCCAGGTGCAGGGCCTTCCTCGAAGGAAGCCCCTGAAGGCTGATTCCTGCAGGGTCTCTTGTGCTGGAATCAGACTGGCTGTCAGGTCTAGCCGGTGGGCTGAGGACACGCCACAGAGGATGAAGGCCCAGGCAGGGACCACAGGGGCTGAGGCCTGGATGCCTTGGGCTGGCTTGGGCTCACCGCCCCTTGCCACATGTGAGGGCTGCAGCCTGCTTGAGTTTAGGATGCTGGCACCAGAGCTGATGCCTGGCTCCAGACCTACCATGAGGCACACCACCTAGGGGTCCCCCAGGAGAAAAGAAGCTCTTTTCTCACGTAGGAATCATCATGGTGCTCAGGCCAACAGCTGATGTTGATGTACCCTGTGCCCAAGGATGCCCGTCTACAGCCTTGTTCCTGCATAGCAGTGTCTCCAAACCACGGACAGGGCAACAGATAAGAAGGGTCCAGCCCTCCTTTTCAGGGAGCCTGACTCACTCTCCATGACTGCCCGGGGCCCTGGTAGCCTCTTCTCCAAGGTCTCAGCCTGGATGGGAGTGGACACCCTCCCATGCCCCCAGGAGGAGGCAGGTCTGGCAGGCAGCAGGGGCCAAGGGACAAGTGTTCACTTCTAGGGACAGCAGAAAAGGCAAGTCCTAAAGAGAACCACCCAAGGCCTGCACGAGGCCACGAGCTAAGCGCATCACTCGCCCCTCTACTGCAGACCACCCACCGGCAGAGCTCACAGAGCCCGGGCAGCAACCCCTGGACCAAGCAGCCAAACTAAATGGACTAAATCACTAACGGACCAAATAACTGAATTAGCCAAGACAAGGAAAGATCGAAATTAACTGAGGACTGAGCCCTGGCTTCTGCATGATGGCCACTGTGTCCACAGCTGCCGGGCTCCCCTAAGGTCCCTCCCATCCCTGCCTGAGTCCCTGACGGGCTACAACCTCTTCTAGCTGCTTCTGCCCCAAAGACCAGCACTTTCTGCTAGGCTTAGAGACAGGCTCTCCACAAACATCATCTTCCTGGTGACGTCCAGGCAGGATCAGGGCTGGTATGGGTGTGCACACACATGCACACACTCAGCACATGCACTCACATACATGCTCTCTGTGCAACTCTCGAGTGCACACACATACACCTAGCACTCTCATCCACATGCCAACATGCTTACACAGCAGTGCAGACACACGTCACTACAGATGTACCTGTGGCTGTGCCCAGCCCTGTGCTCTGTGTTCCCGGCAGGGCAGGTAGCCGGCTGAAGAGCAGGGACCCACCCATCAGCACAGGGAATGGGAGGTGTGGGGGTTGACTGTGCAGCCAGATGGAGCTAACGGCTCCAGAGCTAAACTCAGCTGGGCCCAGAGAACAAGCTTCCAGTAGGGGCATCTCTGCACTCTGTGGCCCACCCTGTGACCAGGCTATGGGCCAGACTTTCCTGCCTCCCTTCCCAGGGCCTGACCTCCCCACAGCTCGGCTCACGGCAGCCTTGAGCCCTGGGCTGGACACTTTGCCCAAACTCTAAAGCCCCTAACACCCCCAAACGTGCTTCTGTGGAATGAGCAGTTTTTGCCACAATAACTTCCTCTAAACTCTGTCCTAATACCAAACACTTGCAGAGACATTTTTGGAAACTGCAGTAAGTCTCTCGGGCTGCTCAGGTATCACCTAGAATCTCTTGGCTCATAAAATACATTTCTGAAAAGCTGTGCATAAAATCCATTTACTGACTCCTCCCCCAGCTGATTCACAGCTGCCTGGAGAGGGGCCTGGATCCACCCTGAGGCCATCCAGGGAGTAAAGATCATGGCATAGACAATCCCGCCACCATGTGAGGCTGCGCCCGGCCACCCCTGGCCCTGCTCACACTGAGGAAAATCCCTGGAGCCCCTGGTGAGCCCTTTGCTCCAAGCTTCCTGCAGGGAGGGAGCCATTCCCTCTCACCCTAGTTCCAGGGAGGGGCTGTGTCCTCACCAGCCAAGGCCAGGGGCCCTCTGAGGAAGCCTCTGGAAGGGGTGTCCTGGGGAGGGCCCAGCCATGGGACCCTGCAGCAGCCCCACTGCCACCCCACGATCCGCTCCCAGGAGCCTTACGCAGCGATGGAAATATTCGCAGCAGACATGGGGCTGACTTCGGCCACTTCTTTGGCCTTTTGCAGAGCAAGCTTCTGATTGGCTGCTTCTTCCATCTCCTCTTCATCCTGTTTGAGCAAAGAGAAATGTCCAGTCCCCTCACAGTGTTGCAGACACTTCAACACCATCAGCTCTTCCTTTGGGGGCCTCAAAAAATACATACATAGTGCTGCTCTCTGTCCAGCGGAGACAGGCAGCCAGCCCCTGAGTTAACACAGACCCCCAGACCCACTGCACAGGACTCTCCGGTGCCCTCCAGGGCCTCCCTTTCTGCATCTGTGACTCAAAAGTGATGGTCGCTGCGGTTCCTTCCTCGGCGTCCTCTTGCTTGTGCCATCTCCCTGGAACTCACAGGTGACGGCCCCACTTCTGTGCTATCCTGACCTTACTCTGAGCTCCAGCCCAGGTACCCGGCCACTGCCTGGACATTTCTGTTTGTTTTGTTTTTTGTTGTTTGTTTTTAGAGACAGGGTCTCTGTCACCCAGGCTGGAGGGCACAATCTCAGGTCACTGCAGCCTCAACCTCCCAGGCAGCTAGGACTAAGTGATCCTCTTACCTCAGCCTCCCATGCAGCTAGGACTACAGGCACATGTCATCATTCCTGGCTAGTTTTTATTTTTATTTTTAAATTTTTTTTAGATGGAGTCTTGCTCTGTTGCCCAGGCTAGAGTTCGGTGGCACGATCTTGGCTCACTGCAACCTCCACCTCCCAGGTTCAAGTGATTCTCCTGCCTCAGCCTCCCTAGTAGCTGAGATTACAGGTGCATGCCGAAACACCCAGCTGACTTCTGTATTTTTAGTAAAGATGGGGTTTTACCATGTCGCCCAGGCTGGTCTTGAACTCCCGACCTCAGACGATCCGCCCACTTCAGCCTCCCAAAGTGCTGGGATTACAGGTGTGAGCCATTGTGCCCAGCCTGATTTTTTCTTTTTTTTTTTTTTAGAGACAAGGTCTCATTATATTACCCAGACTGGTCTTGAACCCCTAGGCTCAAGTGATCCTCCCACGTCGGCCTCCCAAAGTGCTGGAAGTACAGGTATGAGCTACCACGCCCGGCCTTCAGCTTGTTTGTACCATGGTACGTCAAAGTTGCCCATTGAAATGCAAATCTGTCCCTCTTTTTGTCCCACCTGTCCTCCCAGGAGCATGTGTCACACTTGAACAAAGCCAAGAGCAAGGGCAAGAGGCTCAGCACTGCCCACAAGCGCTGCCACCACGAGGGTGTCCAGTGGGGCCACATACCACCTTCGAGCTTTTCTACCTGGACCCAGAAGATCATGTCTGTCCCTGTGTCCCTAGCTGCAGCTGTGAGAAGCCCCTCCCTGCCTCCCCCAATCCTAGGTGACCACTTGCAGTGCCTGGCCCTGAGCTTCACATGGCTTCTGCCCTCAGGACTGGGCTTATGTGCCTGTGTGCAGACAGTTTCCTCTGCCCGTAGCCTGGGAAGGGGAATGGACATCTAGCAGACCTCTGGCCCTGACCCCAAGTCACTAAACAAGACCAATATGCTCTGCACCCGGGTTTTGGGTCAGTAGTTCTGGGCTGAGACCACAGGCCCCAGAAAGGAAGCTACGACTTCCATGTTGTCCATCGAAAGAGCTGGGGCCACCCCTGTTTCCTCAAAATCCTGAAGCCCAGGCCCACCTGGCTCCCCTGGGAGCTAGCATTCCCAATATTCCCTAAAATGTCCCTGAATCTGCTTTCAGGGTGTAACACTGGCAAAAACGAAGTCCCTTGTTAGCTGCCTGCAAATTTCCCTCCACAGAGAAGAGACCTGTAAACCTCAAGCCCAGAGAGGAGGCAAAGCCAGACCCAGCATGGAACACCCACACCCAGGTCCCTCCTAGAGGATCCGGCTCCATCCAGCTTCCCAGCCCTCTGGAGCAGGGACTTTGCCAGTCACTCCAGGGAGTGTTCTGAAGTCTCCTGGAAAGTCTACAAACAAATTCAAGTTGATCCCCACTTCAAAAAATACACAGTGCTGCAATACATTTGTGGGAGTATAAAGGAAGGGGACAGTTGAGTTGTAACCTTTGGAGCTCTTGGCCAATCCAGAAAAATGCCCCACAGCCAGACACAGACAGGCCTCCAGTGGCCCCAATTCTCAGAGAAGAAATTCCTAAATTAGGCCAGTTATGTAAAAAGGGGCCACCGATAAGGGTATGTGTATGAGGACACAAGGCCCCAAGGACATGGCTTCCTCCATGCATCCTCCCTCGCAATAGAACCCAAAGAGACAGTGGGGCCCCAGCACCCCAGTGCAGCCCACCCAGGACAGCTGGGGCCCTGGGCTCCAAGGCAACCCCAGCACCAAGGAGGGCTCTGTGGGTGCTTGGGCGGCTGAAGGTGGCCCAGGCTGAAGACAGGAACAGGCAGAAGCTAGAGACCAGAGCACCAGGGAGAAATCCAGGCCCCCAGGCACAGCCATGACCCAGGTCTGGAGGCGTGGGAATAAGAAGGCTGAGCAGAAACAAAGGGAGGCCCAGGCTACAGCTGGCACTGCATGGACCATGCCCTCCCAGAGAGCTGGCTGGACGGAGCAGGGACACTTGTGTAGCACACACTCTTGGAGAAGCTCCGTGGCACACCTGCATCTCTGCTGCCTGTGGACACAGCACACACTCTTGGAGAAGCTCTGTGGTACAGCTGCACCTCTGCTGTCTGTGGACAGAAGTCCTGAACCTGTCTCTCTCAGCCCGGAACAGGGAAGGCATTGAGAGACACTGGAATGGAGTGATGCACTGTGTCAGACCGCTAGACGTGCACAGGTGTACACAGACACCTGTCCAGGATGGTGCACAGACAGAAGAGGGCACACAGTGACACGCACACAGAAGAGCACCCACGCAGGTACATGCTGACATACACGGCATGCACGCGAGACGTTTGCAGCGTGGTTCACGCCAAACCAGAAGGCAGCATCCCCTCAGCACAGCCTGAGACTGAGATGGCAGGTGGCCCCACCGCAGAGTCCAGGGCTGAGGGGAGCGTGACCAGGCTGGGGCTGTGTCGTCAGGAGGGATACCACAGAGGGAGGCATGTACAATCGCATCCCCTGTGGGGCTCAGAGGTGAGAGGAATACTGAATGGCACCCGCTGGGCACTGCCTGAAGCAGCAGCTGTCCCACTGTGGCACAGCTGTGCTGGGACAGGACCACCAGCTGCTTCTCCTGCTCATGCCCCTCCTGCTCCCAGCACATCCTGCTGTTCAGGCTGTTCTTCCCAGTGCTGGCTTCTCTGAGAGCCTGCCCGTCCATCTGGGCTCTGGCTCTCCCTGCAACCTCAGCTCCAGCCTCCAGCCCCTGAGTAGCACACTAACCTCTGCCTGCCAGGACCCAAGGAGATGCTCCTGGACAGGAGACACCCGAGGCCCTAACCCAGGACCCAGCCTCCTCCTGACTGCGGCCACATGGACGTGATATGGGCTGACACCAACCAACCCCTCCCTGTCCCTACTTACCTTAGTCAGCTCCTGGGCGTTGGCCAGGTTGTCCACAGCAATGGCCAGGAAGACATTCAGCAGAGTATCTGGTTGGGTCCAGCTCAGGAACAGAACCTCTGCCCCACACGGCCCCAGAGTCACACTGCGGCTTCCTCCATCTCCCCAGATCCCACCCAGCCTCCAGCCTCCTTCCCTTGGCACCTACCAGCTCCCCCAGGCCCCCGTCCCCAGATGCACACCCGCCCAGCCAGTAGGCAGGCCCTCCAGCCCCGTTCCCTCCTCACCTCCAGCCTCTCTGCCAATCCCGCCTTCCCTCCGCCTCCCATCACCCTAATGCCTACCTGGACCTCTTCCCCCAGCCCAGCTCTTTCCGGCTGACTGTACAGGCGCAAAGCTCAGACGCTGTGCTGGAGCCATGCACCTCCACCTCCTAAAGAGGGCCCATGGTGTGCCTGCTCCGCTCCCGTCTCCAGAGCCCCGGCCAGCACAAGAAGCCTCCCCACAAACAGCTCCTGCTCCACAGGCTCCAGGTGGGGCTCCACTGCCTCCTGGGTCCTGTGAGCAGAGGCCCCTAAGACAGACCACAAGCATGCAAACCCACCCGTGGCCAGCACATGCCAGGCTCCAGGTCCTAGGCCCACAGACACCACCTAGTGCGACCTCCCCTCCTTTTCCACTTCCTTTTCCCGCACGGTATCCTGGGGCCTCTCCCTTGCGGTGCCCCCTCTAGATCGCAGGAGTCATGTCAGGCCACAAACATGGCAGATGGCACGATCTGGTTCCCGGGACTGCATCCCTCCCTGAACTGACCCCCCAGGAGCCCGGTGTGAGGTGCTGCCCCACCTTTTAGAAATGAAGAAACCAAGGCCCAAAGGGAGCACCCACCACAGGTCCTGGCACAGGCACCGCCTGGGGTGCACGGCCTCCTCCTTGAAGTTTACGGGACCGGGTCCTTATCCAGTCACTGACCTGAGACACGGCGTTTTCCTTTGCAAAAGGAACTCTTCACCTATCACTGCCTTTCCCCATATGCTCACCTCCCTGCCCCTGCAAAGTTTCCCAGAACCACACCGACACAGTCAGGACCCCGGCTGTGACTTGAATCTGCCCCTCTAGACCCTGGCCATCAGCGGTGCCCTCCTCGCCATCTTATCACTCCAGGTTTCTCAGCCCAGGCTCTGCTGACATCCGGGGCTGGGCAATCCCCTATGGGATGCCAGGCATCCACTTGAGGCCAGCAGCCCCTCCCCATCAATGCTGCCAACCAAATGTGACCCAGACACTGCCAAATGCCCCACAGCATCTGTAGGGAGAGGAAGTTGCCCCCGTTAGAACTGTGCACTCACCACAGGCCTGCACAACTCACCCCGCCCAGGCTGCAGCCACTCTCCCTGTGGTGCTGGACTGTGCCAGGCCGAGTAGAAGCTGGCTCTGTATGAGGCAAACAACAATGACCCTGGCAGGACAGGTCCCTCTCTGGCTGGACAGGTGCCCCCTCCCTGACGCTCAAGGGAGCCATTCCCCAGGGCAGAACCTCACAGGCAAGTCCACGCAGAGCTCCAGCAGAGCCTACAGGATAGGACACTGAGGCCAGGCTGACACCTCCAGGCACCAGACACAGCCACTGACACCCTCAGAGGCCTTTCCATGTCCAGAAAGCAGGACCAAAGGCCATGCCCCTTGGGACCCAACCAGAGGGCCACATGGGTGTTGCAGGAGTGATGGTGAGTGGACAGGGAGGGGGACACTCGTGACCAGCATACCTGGCCTGAGTGTCAGGGTCAGACTCAGCTGTGGCCACTGCTCTGTCTTGAGGCAGGGCACCTCCTTCCAGACACCAGCTGTCCTGTCTGAGGCCTCCATCCCTCTCTGACGACCGTGGATGCCTTTCTTTGATGCCTCCGGTAGCAGCCCCACGGCCACCCATCTCCAAAGCAGACACTGGAGGCTCCCTGGAGCCCCTCCTAGGCTCACACTCAGCTTCCCAGGGAGGTTGGATCCCCCACTCTGGGGCCCAGGACCTGAGCTGCAGCCTAAGGATCACCCAATGACTAACAAGGCTGAGACTGGAGCCTCTGCTGGGCCAGCCTAGGAGAGGTGGAGCAAGGCAGGGGGGGGCCCAGGGAGATGGAGACAGGATAAGAAGGTGAGGTGTGCAAGGGCACTGACGGCACTGGCACCAGTGAGGCAGAGAGACGAGGACAGACGGACCGGATGGAGTGGCCAGGCGTGTGGTGGCCATCATGTGTGAGGTCAGGGGAGAAGCAGGGAGGGGAGGTCGACTGTGAGACGTTGTCTCCAGCTCCTCAGGGCCTTGTAGGGTGTTCTGCCACAGTGGTTCTCAAACTGGTTCTCCCCAGGCCAGCAACACTGGCTTCCCGGGCAGCCTGTGAGAAGGCACATTCTCAGGCCCCAGCCCAGCCCCACTGCCTCTGACACGCTGCGCTACGGCTGGAATCCAGGCTTACTATCCCTCAGGGGACTGTAATGCCCAGGTGACTTTGAGAACCAGAGACACTTCTCCTAGGCCTGAATTTCCCTCCCAGCGAGTGGGGGGACCTCCACTCACACTGTCTGTCATAGCCCTCACCCTTGACTGCCGTACGTATGCTGCAGTTCTCCCTCCAGATCTTCCTTGGCCCCAGCCCTGTCCGCATCATGGTCCCTGGCTGAGGCAGAGCTCACCACTGCCTGCTGGGCTTACCCTGACCCCCACAGACCCACCCTCTGACTCAAGGTCCTGAAACAACCCAACTGTCATCCTCTACAGAAAACCTTTCCTTACATTTGTCTGCAAGGGGGACAGTATCAGTAGGGCGAAGGGTTCTTCTTTGCAGCCCAGTGCCAAAACCTAAGTACGCAATTAAATCAACGTGAAAAAGAAAACCCACCTGCCCTGAGGGTGAGGCTCCCCGACTGCTGCTCAGAGTCCATCCTGAGCCTGCTGCTGGCTGCACCCACCCCCACCTCTAGATACCCCTCCACACAGCAGCTCATGCTCCCTCAAGCTGAGCCTCGCAGCCTCCAGACCCCTGTGCTCAGGCCACCTGCAGAACATTCTCCATCTACACTCAACTCTGACAACGCACCTCTGATGATCATGGCCCCCAGTCCTCCTGGAGGAATCCACATGGCGGCCATGGGGAAAAGGAGGGCCAAACACTGACCACCCTCTGCCCCAGCCCCACAGAAGGATACAGTTTCCAAACAGCGTCAGGACAATGAAGTAAAAGGACGAGAACATGCCTTTGCTGACACCACCTTGCGATTCGATCCCGTGATACATCACTGCATTCCAGTCCTCTCCCGTCAGGATCTGTGAGGATGGAAAGAACACAGGGCAACCCCTCATGGCTGCCTTCCCCCCCACACACACCCCAACCCACATGGGTGCATGCGCACTGCCACGTCCACGCGCACTACCACGTCCACACACGCACATCCAGGTCTTTAGATGCTGCTGCTTCCAAAAGTCTGGGCATCGCAGAGTCCTCCAGAAAAGCTTCCGGAAGCACATGACTGCAGAACTGGGTCTTCAAAGACTAATATGCTCTGGGATTTCAGCCAGAAAGTGACAGACACTTAAGCTGATCCCATGTCTTTGCTATTGTGAATACTGCTGCCGTCCAGCCTCACAGCCTGGCTAAAAACAGCCCTTGTAACAGTAGCAAACCCATGTCTGTTTTCTACTGTTTGGAAACATACAAGAAAATAAAATAATAAACACTCCTGTGTCCCCCACCCCAAAGGGAAATTTTGCCCCATGTGCAATGGCCCCCTCCTCACGACCAACTCCAACCAGGGATCTGGCACAGATCCAACTCTTTTTTCTTTTTCACTTTCTATTTATTTGTGGGTGTTTTTAAATTTTTTTATCGATACATAGTATTTGTACATGTTTTAGGGTACTTGTATTTTGATACATGCATACAAGGTATAATGATCAAATAAGGATAAGGTATTCAGCATATTCATCACCTCAAACATTTAGTATTGTGTTGGGAACATCACAAATCTTCTCTTCTGATTATTTTGAAACAGACAATACACTGTCGTTAGCTATAGTCACCCTACCACGCTATCAGACTCTAGGACTCGCTCCTTCTATCTGTGTTTGTCTCTCTTAACCAGCCTCTCTTCATCCCTTCCTCCCACAGCCTGCCCAGCTGCTGGTAGCCATCATTCTATCCTCTCCCTCCAGGAGATCAACATTTTGCTCCCACATCTGAGTGAAAACCTGTGAAGTTCGTCTTTCTCTGCCTGGCTTATTTCACTTAATGACCTCCACTTCCATCCATGTTGCGGCAAATGACAGGATTTCATTCTTTCTGTGGCTAAATTGTATTCCGTTATACGTGTACCACAGTTTCTGTACCCTTTCATCTGTTGACAGACACTTAAGCTGATCCCATGTCTTTGCTATTGTGAATACTGCTGCCGTCAGCATGAGGAGGCAGGCACCACTTCCATGTTCCAATTTCCTTTCCTTTGGATAGACACCCAGCAGTGGGATTGCTGGATCCTGTAGCAGTTGTAGTTTTTGTTTCTTAAGGAGCCTCCATACTGTTTCCCAGAATGGCTAGACTAATTTACATTCCCATCAACAGTGTGAGAGAGTTCATTTCTCTCCATATCCTTGCCAGCATTTGTTATTTTTTCTTTTTGATCATAGCCATCCCAAATGGGTGAGATGATACCTCACTGTGGTTTGGATTTGTCTTTCCCTAATGATTAGTGATGTTGAGTATTGTTTGATACATCTGTTGGCCAACTGTATGTCTTCTCTTGAGAAATGTCTATTCAGAACCTATGCCCACTTTTGAATGAGATTGTTTTTTCACTGTTGAGTTCCTTGTATATTGTGGACAGCAGTCCTTTGTTCGATGAATGGAACCAAGTATTCAGAGTTCCACCACACATCAAACACATATGCATAGGCATAAACAGAATACAGCATATGTGCTAAACATGCACAGGAAGGTACCAGACTACACGTCATTCTTCAACTTGCTGTTTTCATTCAATATTACAATTTTGAGATTTCTTTTTTTTTTTCTTTTTGTGACAAGGTCTTGTTCTGTTGCCCACACTGGAGTGCAATGGGCTCACTACAACCTCTGCTTTCCAGGCTCAGTCGATCCTCACACCTCAGCCTCCCAAGTATTTGTAATTATTCGAACAAAATTCTTGCATACTTTTACTGAGATTTATTTCTGGGTACCTGGAAGTTTTGTTACTACCGTGAATGAGACCTTTCTTTTAAACTGAATTTTCTAACTGAATAATACTGTTATATAGAAAAGCTATATTTTTGTACATTTATCCTCTGTTCAGCAACATTGGTGAATTCTCTTATTATATCTAAAATATTAGCTAGGATTTTCTATAGTAAATAATCACATCATTTGCAAATAGTAATCGTTCTTTCTATTCCTTTCCAGTCTTTCTTCTTTTTTCTTTCTACATTAGCTTCAACTGCCTGAACACTAAGCATCCTTATTTTTCTTTTAACAATACTTCTTTTACTATTATCTATAATCCTTGCTATAGTCTCTTTTAAATAACAGCTCTATTGGGATATAATTCACCCATTTAAAGTGTATAATTCAATAGTTTTTAGTATATTCACAAATATGTGTCAATATTAACACAGTCAATTTTAGAACATTTTCATCCCCTCAAAAAAAGAAACTCATATCCATTAACTATCACCCATCTTGGCTATAGGTTTTTGGTAGATAATCTTTACCAGATTTTTTTAACTACTGTCAATTCTTAGTATAACTTTTTTATTGTGAATGAAAGTTGACTTTGATCAGTGTTTCACTTTTCTGCATCTATGACATATGTTCTCTTTTAACCTATAGAAGTTAGGAATTATACTGACAATTTCTTGATTACTAGAATGAACACAGTTTAGCTATGCCATTCTTTTTTAATATATGCAGCTAATTTAATTTTTGAATATTTTGTTTTAGATTTGCATACCTTTTTGATGCAGATACATAAAACACCAAAATAACAAGACCATAAAAAAGCATGTTGTTAAGGAGACTCATGAAATAGTTAATTGTACAGCAACACTGACCAAGGGGAAAAAAAGCACAAATAAAAATTATAACACAAAAAAGGGTCATAACTATAGGAAAAAGAGATATTTTTTAAATTACAGAAGAATATTATGGCAGCCCTATGCCATGAGATCTGAATGAATCTACTTTCACTGGGCAGCCGTTAAAGTGCCTGCCATGTTGGGCAATATTCAGGTGCTTAGGATGGTCAGCGGACAAAACAAATGCCCTGCCCCATGGAACTTGCATTCTGGTCTGCATTTTGTCCTAAACTGTCCTTGCATGGGTTTGGCGTCAAGGTTGTACTAGCCTCATGAAATGATTTCTTCCCTTCTCTGAAATTGTCTGAGTCAAATAGTTATTTCTTCTTGGAAGGCTTGGTAAAAATCACCTTATAACTGACTGGGCCCCAGGCAGGAGGCAGAAAGAAGGTAAGAGAGCTCTGAGTATCAGTTAAATTTATTTTATTGTTATGAAATGTCCAGGTTTTTAAATTTCTTCTTGAGCTAATTTATGTCTTCCTATAAAAATGCATGTTTCATCTAAGTTTTCAAATCTCATAGCATAAAGTTGCCATAATATTCTTTTAGGATTAAAAAAAAATCTCCTTTTCCTGTAGTTATGACTCCCTTTGGGATTACATTTTTTATTTGTACATTTTTTCCTTGGTCAGTCACTGCACAATTATCTCCTTCATGAGTCTCCTTAAGAATGTGCTTGTTATCTTGGTATTTCAGTGATCTGCATCACAAATGTCTGCTCTTAGCATCACCTGCTCTCAACTTTTCTTTGGTTTATTATTCCTT
Organism: Cacajao melanocephalus; assembly: GCA_963573385.1. Taxonomy (NCBI): domain Eukaryota; kingdom Metazoa; phylum Chordata; class Mammalia; order Primates; family Pitheciidae; genus Cacajao; species Cacajao melanocephalus. The sequence continues at coordinate 35,302 of CAUYLG010009721.1, forward strand.
CTTCTAGATTCTTCATACGACTACTTGCTAAGCCAGGCTCTGTGGGTCATGCCTGCATTAACAGCACTTTGGAAGGCTGAGGTTGGAGGATCGCTTGAGCCCAGTAAGTTTGAGACCAGCCTGGGCAACACAGCGAGATCATGCCTCTACAAAAAATGGAAAGAATTAGCTAGTCACGGTGGTGTGTGTCTATGGTTCCAGCTACTTGGGAGACTGAGGTGGGAGGACCACTTGAACCCAGTTCGAGGCTGCAGTGAGCCATGATTACACCAATGCACTCCAGCCTGGGTGACGCAGCAAGAATCTTTTTTTTTAAGAGTACTTGTTTATTTTTTATCCTTTTTTTCTGATAGCTGCATTAAGATTATAAATTTTCCTTTAAGTATTGTTTTTGATTCCACTTACAAGTCTTGATATTGTTCAGTTCTAAATATTCTGTAATGGCCATCGTGATTTCCAATTTCTTCTTTACCCTAAATCCTTTAACTTACAAATATGGAGAAGATATTAAATGACTTTTTATTAACAGTGTTTGTTTATTTAAATACCAAAGCTATGCTCTGTAGGACAGAAATTTTTTTTTTTTTTTTTTTTTGAGATAGACTTTTGCTCTGTGGCCAAGGCTGGAGTGCAGAAACGTGATCTCACTGCAACTTCCATCTCCTGGGTTCAAGTGATTCTCCTGCCTCAGCCTCCTGAGTAGCTGGAATTGCAGGCACTCACCACCACACCTGGCTAATTTTTGTATTTGTAGTAGAGATGGGGTTTTGCCATGTTGGTTTCACCACACCAGGCTGGTCTTGAACTCTTGACCTCAGGTGATCTGCCCACTTTGGCCTCTCAAAGTGCTGGGATTACAGGCATGGTCCATGTGCCCCAAATAATGAATATTCTATTTGCTATCTGTTGAGTACAGTTCTATATGTGACAATTGGTTCATGCTTTTAGATCCTTTCTAATCTTTTGTCAGTTTCATCCTTCACTTTGACTGAGACATGTTTTCTCTTATAAGATGGTAAAATTTTTATTTCTCCCTGTAATTCTGTCAGTTGTTGTTCAATGTTCTGAGGCCATGTTGTTAAGTCCTACAAGTTCATGCCCTGGCGGCAACCTCTTTCCATCATGTAACAATGCCTCTTAATTCTATCCACTCTCTTTTTACCTTCACCTCTATTTTGACTGATATTAATACATCAGCTTTCTTTTGTTCTGTTTTTTTGAGGTATAGTCTTGCTCTGTCGCCCAGACTAGAGTGTAGTGGCGCAATCTCAGCTCACTGCAACCTTCGCCTCCCAGGTTCAGGCAATTCTCCCACCTCAGCGCCAACAAACCCAGCTCATTTTTCGTATTTTCAGTAGAGACCGGGTTTCACCACGTAGGCCAGGCTGGTCTCGAATTCCTGACCTCAGGTGATCCGCATACCTCGGCCTCCCAAAGTGCTGGGATTACAGGCATGAGCCACTGTGCCGGGCCTACACTAGCTTTCTTTTTGTAAATGTTTAGTTAGTTCATCTTTTCGTATCCCTTTATTTTTCAATTATAAAAATATTTAAACACTCAGAAAGATGCAATGAATAATCTAACAAACTTGTATGTACCCACTATGCAGCTTAAGAAATAAAACATCAAAATGTGGTTTGAACTCTCCAGTCTCATTCCTCTCCCTCTCTCACCTCCCAGCAAGTCCCACCGCACCACCAGGAAAACCACGTCCTGAATTCGTTACTCCTCATTGCTGTGCAAGCTTTTATACTTTTACTACATACATATCATAACAGTATATAACATTGTTTTGCATATCGTTCACCCTTAATAGAATCATGTGTATGAGTACATTCAGTCATAGGGCATCCATCTTCCCTTCTGCAGAAACAGAGCACTTTTCTCTTTTCCATTCCCCAGATGGTGAGCATGCAGCTGATATTCAGTTTTTTGTCATCACAAATAACGCTGCGAGGATGGCTTTACAGGTTTCCTTGTGTGCTTGGGCAAGAAACTTTCCAGGGCATATACCTGGCAGGAATTGCTTGTGCCAATTCCAGTGGACAGGATATAATGAATTTCTCTTCAAAGTGGTTCTACCAACCCATCAACAGCATAAAGAAAGATGTATTAGATTTCTTACTTTTGGCTAAACTGACAGGTGGAAATGGTTGTTTCACCGCAGGTTTAATTTGCATTTCCTTGACTGCAGTAAAATTGATCATAGTTTTTATGGAGTTTCTCATCAGCCTAGTTTCTTCTCCCGTGAGTTACTTGTTTTCATACTTTGTCCTTTCATACTACACTATTTGTCTTTCAATTTGTCCAGAATTGATTTATATACTTGGTACAAAGTAGGAATCCAATTTCATGTTTTTCTATGTAGATACCATCTGCAATGATAGCATTTGAGTTTTCTGTGTATAAATATGTCATCTGTAAATAATGACATTTTTCTTTCTTGTCAATCCTGAGAATTTTTATTTCATTGTTTCTTGTTCTACTGTGCTAAGACCCCTGGTACTAATGTAACCTGCTAAGAGTTTTTATTTAGAAGGAGTGTTAGGTCTAATTTTTTTTTTAGAAAAAAATTATCACGGACATTTGAAGCATACACAGAGTGGAGCACAATAAGCCCTATGTGCCCATCACCCAGTTTCAGCCATCAGCAACATCTGCAGTCTCATCTCTGCTTTTCTCACCTCTAGCTGACTGTGCTTGTGCTAGTTCCAGTGCTTTCTCAGATCATACAGGGTTTTTATCCACCTTAATCTGTTAGTGTGACAAATTACATTCATAGGTTTTCTAATGTTGAATTATCTTGCATTTCTAGGAAAAATTTCAGCCAATTATAAAAATAATTTTTAAGAATATCTAGATTGGCTGGGCGTGGTGGCTCACACCTGTAATCCCAGCACTTTGGGAGGTCAGGGCGGGCGGATCACGAGGTCAAGAGATTGAAACCATCCTGGCCAACATAGTGAAACCCTGTCTCTACTAAAAAATACAAAAATTAGCTGGGTGTGGTGGCGCACGCCTGTAGTCCCAGCTACTTGGGAGGCTGAGGCAGGAGAATTGCTTGAATCTGAGAGGCAGAGGATGCAGTGAGCCGAGATCATGCCACTGCACTCCAGCCTGGTGCCTGGTGACAGAGCGAGACTCTGTCTCAAAAAAAAAGAATATCTAGATTTTATTAGTTTCCCCCTGGACACTTTGCTTCTCTGTTTGCAGTAGTGATCTATATTTTTCTTTTCTGATGGTGTCCTTGTTTAGTTTTTTCATTATCAAGCTTACTCTAGCTTGAATGAGTGGCAAGCTATCCTTTTTTATATTCTGTGGAGGAGTCTGTATAAAATTGGAATAACTTTTTAAATAGTAAAATTCACCCATAATGCTATCTGAACTTGCTAACTTAAGTAGGATATTTGTAATTATTAAATTTCTTTTTAAATTATTTTTTATTTCAATAGATTTTTGGGGAACAGGTGATGTTTGGTTATATGAATAAGTTCTTTAGTGATGATCTCTTGAGATTTTGGTGCAGCTGTCACCCAAGAAGTGTGCACTGAACCCAATATGTAGTTTTCTATTCCTAATCCCCCTCCCACCCTTTTCCCCCAAGTCCCCAAAGTCCACTGTATCATTATGCCTTTGCATCCTCATAACTCAGCTCCCACTTAAAGAGTGGGAGAACATACAATGTTTGGATTTCCATTCCTGACTTACTTCACTTAGAATAGTAGTCTCTGATTCCACTCCGGTTGCTGCAAATGCCATTATTTCATTCCTTTTTATGGCTGAATAGTATTCCATAGTATACTGGTATATACTACATTTTGTTTGTCCACTCGTTGACTGATGGGCATTTGGGTTGGTTCCATATTTTTGCACTTCCACAAGTATCCTTTTTCGTATAACGACTTCTTTTCCGCTGGTTCGATACCTAGAAGTGGAATTGCTGGATCAAATGGTAGATATACTTTTAGTTCTTTAAGGAATCTCCACATTTTCCATAGTGGTTGTACTAATTTACATTACCACAAACAGTGTAAAAGTGTTCCCTTTTCACCACATCCACGCCAACATCTATATTTTTTTTATTTTTTGATCATGTCCATTCTTGCAGGAGTGAGGTGGTATCACACTGTGGTTTTGATTTGTATTTCCCTGATCATTAGTGATGTTAAACATTTTTACATATGCTTTTGTATATCTTCTTTTGTGAACTGTCTATTCATGTCCTTAGCCCACTTTTCAATGGGATTGTTTTTTTCTTGCTGATTTGAGTTCTTTGTATATTCTGGATTAGTCTTTTGTCAGATGTATAGATTGTGAAGATTTTTTCCCACTCTGTGGGTTGTCTGTTTACTCTACTGATTGTTTCTTTTGCTGTCCAGAACTTTTTAGTTAATTAAGTCCCATCTATTTATCTTTGTTTTTGTTGCATTTGGTTTTGGGTTCTTGATCAAGAAGTCTCTGCCTAACCAATATCTAGAAGGATTTTTTCCAACGTCATCTTCCATAATTGTTGTGGTTTCAGGTCTTAGATTAAGTCTTTGATCCATCTCGAGTTGATTTTTGTATAAGGTGAGAGGTGAGAATCCAGTTTTATTCTCTTCTATGTGGCTTGCCAATTATCCCAACATTTGTTGAATAGGGTGTCCTTTCCCCACTTTACGTTTTTGTTTGCTTTGTTGAAGATCAGCTGGCTGTAAACATTTGGGTTTATTTCTGTGGTCTCTATTCTGTTCTATTGGGCTATGTGCCTATTTTTATACTAGTACCATGATGTTTTGGTGACTACGGCCTTATAGCATAGTTTGAAGTTGGGTAATGTGATGCCTCTAGCTTTGTTCTTTTTAATTCGCCTTTTTTTTTTCTGAGATGGAGTCTCACTCTTGTCATCCAGACTGGAGTGCAATGGATGGCACAATCTCAGCTCACTGCAACCTCTGCCCCCCAGGTTCAAGTGATTCTTCTGCCTCAGCCTCCCAAGTAGCTGGGATTACAGGTGCACACCACCATACCCAGCTAATTTATGTTGTTGTTGTTTTTTTTAAGTAGAGACAGGGTTTCACCATGTTGGGCAGGCTGGTCTCAAACTCCTGACCTCAAGTGATCTGCCCACCTGAGCCTCCCAAAATGCTGGGATTATAAGCGTGAGCCACCATGCCTGGCCTTTTTTGCTTAGTCTTGCTTTGGCTATGAGGGTTCTTTGTTGGTTCCATCTGAATTTCAGGACTATATTTTCTAGTTCTCCAAAGAATGATGGTGGTATTTTGATGGGAATTGCATTGCATTTGTAGGTCGCTTCTGGCAGTGTGTCCATTTTCACAATATTGATTCTACCCATCCATGAGTATGGGATGTGTTTCCATTTGTTTGTGTCATCTGATTTCTTTCAGCAGTGTTTCGTAGTTTTCCTCGTAGAGGTCTTTCACTGCCGTGGTTAGGTATATTCCCAAGTATTTTTCTTATTTGCAGCTACTGTAAAAGGGATTGAGTTCTTGATTTGATTCTCAGCTTATCACTGTTAGTGTATAAAAGAGCTACTTATTTGTGTACATTAATTTTGTATCCTGAAACTGCTGGATTCTTTTATCAGTTCTAGGAGCTTTTTGGAGGAGTCTTTAGGGTTTTCTACATAAACAATCACATCATCAGCAAACAAACAGTGACAGTTTGACTTCCTCTTTACCGATCTGATGCCCTTTCTTTTTTTCTCGTTTGATTTCTCTGGCTAGGACTTCCAGTACTATGCTGAAGAGGAGTGGTGAGAGTGGGCATCCTTGTCTTATTTCAGTTCTTGGGGCAATGGTTTCAAACTTTTCCCAGTTTAGTATTATGTTGCTTGTGTGTTTGTCACAGGTGGCTGTTATTACATTAAGGTATGTCTCATGTATGCTGATTTTGCCAAGGGCTTCATCATAAAGGGATGCTGGATTTTGTTGAATGCTTTTTCTGCATCTATTGAGATGATCGTGTGATTTTTGTTTTTAATTCTGTTTATGTGGTGCATCACATTTATTGACCTGCATATGTTAAACCATCCCCACATCCCTGGTATGAAACTCACTTGATATTGGTGGATTACCTTTTTGACATGCTGTTGGATTCGGTTAGCTAGTATTTTGTTAGGATTTTTGAATCTATGTTCATAAGAGATATTGGTCTGTAGTTTTCTTTTTTGGTTATGTCCTTTCCTGGTTTTGGTATTAGGGTGATACTGGCTTCACAGAATAATTTAGGGAGGATTCCCTCTTTCTCTACCTTGTGGAATAGTGTCAACAGGATTAGTACCAATTCTTCTCTGTGACAGAATTCTGCTGTGAATCCATGTGGTCCTGGACCTTTTTTGGTTGGTAATTTTTTTTATTACCATTTCAATCTCGCTGCTTGTTATTGGTCTGTTGAGTGTATCTAATGCCCCCTGATTTAAGCTAGGATGGTTGTCTCTTTCCAGGAATTTATCCATCTCCTCTAGGATTTCCAGTTTATGTGCACAAAGGTGTTCACAATAGCTTTGAATACTTTTGTGTTTCTGTGGTATCAATAGTAATATCTCCCATTTCATTTCTAATTGAGCTTATCTGGATCTTCTCTATTTTCTTGGTTAACCTCACTAATGGTCTATCAATGTTATTTATCTTTTCCAAGAACCAGCTTTTTGTTCAGTTTATCTTTTGTAAATTTTTTTGTTTCAATTTCATTTCTTTCTGCTCTGATCTTCATTACTTCTCTTCTGGTAGGTTTGGGTTTGGATTGTTCTTGTTTCTTCAGTTACGTGAGATGTGACTTTAGATTGTCTATTTTTGCTCTTTCAGTCTTTTCTGATGTAGGCATTTAAGGCTATGAACTTTCCTCTTAGCACTGCCTTTTCTGTATCCCAGAGGTTTTGATAGGTTGTGTCACTATTATCATTCAGTTCAAGGATTTTTTAAAATTTCCATCCGATTTCATTGTTGACCCAACAATCATTCAGGAGCAGGTTATTTAATTTCCATGTATCGCATGGTTTTTAGGGTGCCATTTGGAGTTGATTTCCAATTTTATTCCACTGTGGTCTGAGAGAGTACTTGATATAATTTAATTTTTTTAATTTCCTAAGACTTGTTTTGTGGCCTATCATATGGTCCATCATGGAGAATGTTCCATGTGCTAATGAACAATTCTGCAGTTGTTGGGTAGAATGTTCAGTAAAGATCTCTTAAGTCCATTTGTTGTAGGGTATAGTTTAAGTTCATTCCTTCTTTGTTGACTTTCTGTCTTGATGACCTGTCTAGTGCTGTCAGTGAAGTATCAAAGTCCCCAGCCAGTATTGTGCTGTCATTTATCTCATTTCTTAGATCTAGTAGTAATTGTTTTATAAATTTGAGAGCTTCGGTGTTAGGTGCATACATATTTAGGATTATGATATTTTCCTGTTGGGCAAGGCTTTTTATCATTATATAATGTCCCTCTTTGTCTTTTTTAACTGCTGTTGCTTTAAAGTCTATTTGGTCTGATCTAAGAATGTATTCCTGCTCACTTTTCATCTCCATTTGCAAATAAAACATTTTTCCACTCTTTTAAGTTTATGGAAGTCCTTATGTGTTAGGTGAGTCTCCTGAAGACAGCAGAAACACGGTTGGTGAATTCTTATCCATTCTGCCATCTTTTAAGTGGAGCATTTAGTTCATTTACATTCAACATTAATACTAAGATGTGAGATACTATTCTATGGTGTTTTTTGTTAGTATTATATAGGTCCTGTTGGATTATGCCTTAAGAAGTTTCTATTTTGGTATATTTCAAAGACTTTTTTCAAGTCTTAGCACTCCATCTAGCAGTTCTTAGAGTGCTGGCTTGGTACTGGCAAATTCTCTCAGCATTTGTTTGTCTGTAAAATATTGTATCATTCCTTTATTTATGAGGCTTAGTTTCACTGGACACAAAACTCATGGCTGATAATTGTTTTAAGGAGGCTAAAGATAGGACCCTAATCAATCCCTTCTGACTTGTAGTGTTTCTGTTGAGAAATCTTCCATTGATCTGATAGTTTTCCTTTATAGGTTACCTGATGTTTTTGCCTCTCAGCAAAACATTTTTCTTTCATCTTGACTTTAGATAACCTGATGACTATGTGCCTAGCGATGAATTTTTTTGCAATGAATTTTTGCAATGAATTTCCCAGGTATTTTTTGAGCTTCTTGTATTCGGATGTGTACATCTCTAGCAAGGCTAGAAGTTTTCCTCAATTATTCCCTCAAATATGTTTTCCAAACTTTTAGATTTCTCTTCCTCCAAAGGAACACCAATCATTGTTAGGTTTAGACACTTAGTCCCATACTTCTTGGAAGTTTCATTCATTTTTTGAAATTCTTTTGTCTTTGTCTTTGATGAATACGGTTAATCCAAAAGCCTTTTCTTTGACCTCTGAAGTTCTTTCTTCGGCTTGTTTGGCTTGTTTGATTCGACTGCTGAGACTTTCCAGTGCATTCTGCATTTCTCTAAGTGTGTCCTTAATTTCCAGAAATTGTGAGTTTTTTATTCATGCTATTTCATTGAAGAATTTTCCTTTGATATCCTGTATCATGTTTTTGATTTAAGTTGAATTTCACCTTTCTCTAGTACTTCCTTATTAACTTAATAACCGACCTTCAGAATTCTTTTTCTGGCAATTCAGAGATTTTGTCTTGGTTTGGATCCATTGCTAGTGAGTTGGTGTGATCTTCTGGGGTGTGTTAAGAACCTTGTCATATTACCAGAATTGTTTTGCTGGTGCCTTCTCATTTGGGTAGACCCTGGGAATCAAGGGCTACTATTCAGAATCTCTTATCCCACGGGGGTGTTCCCTTGATGTGGTGTTCTCCCCTGCCCCTAGGAATGGGGCTTCCTGAGAGCCAAATTGCAAGGATTGTTTTAGCTCTTATGGATCTACCCACCCAGCGGAGCTACTGGACTGCAGGCTGGTACTGGGGAATGTCTGTGAAGAGTCCTGTGATGTGAACCATCTTCAGATTTTTCAGCAGCAGATACCAGCATCTGCTCTGGTGGAGGTAGCAGGGGAGTGAAGTGGACTCTGTGAGGGTCCTTGGTTCTATTTTTGTTTAGCGTGCTGGTTTTGTATTGGTTGGCCTCCAGCCAGGAGGTGGCGCTTTCAAGAGAGCATCGGCTGAGGTCCTGTAGAGAGGATGCAAACTTGCCCTAAGGCAGCCTAATTAAGTATTCAGGTTTCTCAGGGGTGGGCAGTGCCATAGAGCCTCAGGAGTGTACGACCTTTGTCTTTGGCAATCAGGGTGGACAAAGAAAGACCACCAGATGGGGGCAGGGATTGGGTATCTGAGCTGACTCTCCTTGGGCGGGGCTTGCTGTGGCTGCTGTGGGGGATAGGGGTGTGGGTTCCAGTCCAACGGAGTTATGTTCCCACGGGGATTAAGGCTTTTAGTCATATAGGTCACCAGGGAAGTGGGGGAAAGCCAGCAGTCACAGGCCTCACCCCACTCCCACACAGCCCACAGTCCAAAAGGCCGATCTCACTCCCACTGTGCCCACCAACAGCACTGAGTCTACTTCCAGGCAGCCAGTGCCCAGGGCTGAGAACTTGCCCCACACCATCAGCCTCAGCACTGAGAAAGCAAGCAGACTCACAGGTTTTTGACATCTCAGGGAGCCTGCAGTGGTGATCCCATTTGTTCAGAGGGTTCACGGATTCTCTCAGCTTTCCTGTTATGCTCCTGTGGGAGTTCTTGGAGCAGAAGTTCACGATGCGAGTCTCCGCATGCTGCTCTGCCTGTCCGCCAAGGAGCTGCAAGCTAGTCCTGCCTCCTGTCTGCCATCTTAATCCGATTCTGACCTAATTATTCAATTTCTGAACTGGTTCCATTTCCTGTTTTTTCTTGGGTTATTCTTGGGTAAGTGTAAAAATACATTAGTATTTTTATTCTAAATCATCCACTTTACTAAATGTATAAGCCTTTGTAGTGCTCTCAAATGATCTGGGGGCTTGGGGGACGGTGGTAACTCATTCGTATTTGTGTCTGAAAGCATCTTTAGCTCTGCCCTAATGTTTAAATCACAGCTCTCTGGATTCAGAATTCTTGGCAAATAGTGACTGTACCCCCATGTTTCCATTACTTCTCCATGACCCTCTGGCATCTGTCACTCATAAGACGTTGGCCATCAGACATTTGTCATTCTTTTTAGGAAATCTGTTTTTCTAGGGCAGCATTTAAGATTTTCTTGAGATCATAATTTGTCTAGGTCTGGAATTATTTGTCTATCCTATTTGGCCATCTGAGCACATGCTCTCCAGGACTCACACAGGAGGGGCACTGGCCACCCTCTCTTCCACACCTCACATGAGATCCTTCACTCCAGCCCACCCTCACTTCCTTCTCTCCAGGAAGCCTCAGGACCTCATCTCCATGCCCAGTTCGCTCCGCCCCGTGGTATCCTCCAGCTCACCCATGCTCTCTCCGATCATATCTGTGTATGGTTCACTCTATATAAATATAAGCAGCTATATATTTCATTTATAGGATTTGATTTAGGTCTTTTCTTTGTTCTTAGGTGCCTTTTTTCATAATTTTGTGGGTTTTTTAAAACTGGTTCTCCCTTTACCCCTTGGAGGATATTAGGCATATTCAGTTTAAAGTCATCTGTGTTTGTTCTGTTAGTTGCTTTTCTTTGGGAGTGATCACATCTTCTGACTGTAGATGTTGTTGGCACTGTCTGGGATGCTGGCTGTTCCCAGGCCTGTGTGCAGATCCACCATGAGCACAGCTGAAGCTGCTTTCTTCCTTGTCACATGCCCTCCCTTCCCCACTCCCAACCCCATTCAGAAGCAGGGGCTCCCACTTGGGGATCTCAGGCCCCTGATCCAGATTCACCTGTGGGAATTACAGGCCTAGCCGCCAGTCTGCCCTGCCCTGCAGCCTTCCTGGTCTCCTCCAGCCAAACAGCCTTCAGTCCTCCTCAGCCTCCTCCAAATGGCCCAGGCACGTCCCCCAGTGCTCAGAGGGGGTTGAGCCACACCTGCATGTTTCCGCTGCCATTGGACTCAGACTCCCAAGCCCGTCTGCCCTTCTCAGGCCATGTCCCAGTGCCTGGGTCTCTGCTGTTTCTCTCCACTGTATGTGCTCTTCCATTTCCATTCCTCAGAGATTTTGTTTTTGCTTGTCTAGGTCATTTTAATTTCTAAATGTATTTTTTGTCTTACTGCTGTGTTCAGAGCAGGGGGCACGTAATGCCTGAATCAGAGCACCATCTGATCAGAAAAACCTACTTTCCTCCCAACTTCGACTTCTCTCCCTCACCGCACTCAGGTCTTTTCTTGCAACAAACATGGCAAAGCATGGCTTTGGTCATCACACCATCTCCCTGGCATGGAGCCCCTTCCTGCAACAGCTCCCACAGGGCAAAGCCTCAGCCTGGCCCGCCCACACCTGGAGCTTCCCGCCCGACACCGGCCACCTACTTGCCACCCCAGACACTCCTCATGTTTCAGCTGCTTTGACAGGAATGCGCTCCTCCCAGTTTGCCTTGCCTGACATGCAGGACCCTAAGGGCAGCACCAGGCCTGTGACCTCCTCGTCGGTGCGGCTTAGAGACCACCCATCTCTGTCCCAGAGGCTGACATAGGTCCTCTCACCCACTAAGAGCTCAAAAACATCTGGGAGACCAAAGTCTGGAAGTCACGCGCCTGTGAGCAGCCAAGGCTTTCAAGTCAGAAAGAGGGAGGACAGTTGGGGGCTGAAAAGTGACCCCCACTCAGGGAATCAGAGGAGAGGCGAAGATGCAGCGACTCAAACATGAGACCAGAGAGGAAGAAGGGATGGGAACAGCAAGGCCCTGACAGGCCTGGAGCAGATGCGCCTGTGGGACAAGAGCTGGCTCTGCCTGGCAGTGACTGGGAGCTGGCAGGCCACAGGCTCCAGCCCAGCAGGGTGAGGGTGAGTGCGAAGACGTGAGCAAGGGTAAATGTGGTGTAAATTAGGACAGAACTCCTCTTTCAGCCAGTCGTCTAATTTGGTTTGAATCGTCTACTGGAAAGACTCCTCCCTTTGAGAGAGTGGGACCCATCGGGCCCCTCTCTTCACACAGGTTGTGGGCTCCAGCCCTGGCCAGGGGTAGAATCAGCAGCCCCAGAGGCCAGGGAGTCAAGCTGAGCCCCTGGACCAGAGCAAACACAGCCTGTCGGGCCTCCCTAAGAGGCATCACAGGTAAGACAACAGCCGCCATCCTGTTCAGTCTCTGACATGGCATCCGAGTACATTTCACGGGACAGAAATGCATGGCATTATCTCATCAGTAAGGTCAGTTGTGGGCGGGATTGTGGGGCCCAGCCCTATGAAAGGGAAGAATACCCAACCAAGAAAGTCGTCAAAAGGGAACCCTCCAAGAGGGCAGAGGCTACATGAGCCAACAAGGTCTCTGTCATATAGAAATATGGGCCCTCAGTCCTCACTTCCCAAGGAACTAAGTGGGGGGTATATTTTCCAGATACAAATGAGAACTGAGGGAGTCACTGGGATCTGAGATAGCAGAGTGACAAGTTTAGGGAGTGCTTTGTTTTTTGTTCTCAGAGGATAAAAGACAGAAGTGCATGCAAGTCCCAGGAGCCAAAAGATAAACTGGTGGCTTGAAGCCCAGCTGGGCCCCCAGAAAACTACATTTGCTTACTACGGTGCTGCCACAGAATCTAGCTTCCTTCACCGTTGGGGCTGGGGTCCCTGAACCTGGAGATCTGCACGTTGCTGACTGCCTGTGCTTGCCTTGTTTGAGGAGGGCTCTGTCTGAAAGTCGGCGATCTGGACCATGTGGAGGAACGAGGGAGGAAATGACAGGAAAGGCCGCCTTCCCAGTACCCAGGGGAGCCGGGAGCTGGGCATGCCACCAATGTGCACAGCAGGGGCCCTACCTGGAAGACAGTGAGGATGGCGGCAGGGAAGGTATCGAAGTTGGTTGTGGGAGTCTCATCCTGGAAGTTGAACCTGAGGAAAATAGGAAGGCCTGGGAAGCAGCAGTCCCGTCAGCAGCCAGGCAGCACCTGTGGGCTCCAGCATGGCCTCAACCTGCTGGCTTCAGGCTGCAGACGGCTGCACACTGGCCCCTCTGAGGACCTTCCTGGTGGGAAGGTGGGTGGAGGAAGCCTAGGCAGTGCCATCTGCTCCGAGCTCTTCCTTCCCAAAAGCCCCCAGCCTTGAACTCTCCCTCCCGGGCCCACTTACTGTCCCCCAAACAGCTGCATCCCGAGCAGGGCGAAGACCACAATGAACAGGAAGAGCAAGAAGAGCAGGCTGATGATGGACTTCATGGAGTTCAGCAAGGACACCACCAGGTTCCTCAGGGAGCTCCAGTACCTGCGGGGATGGGCAGAGGGTCTGAGCCAGCTCCAGACGCTGCCTTCATACTCATGGCTCTCTGCAGCCACACTTATGGCTCCAGTGACTTTCTAAATGCTGAGGGCTGCACACCTAGATGTGAAGGTAGAGCTTTTCTCTGGAGTTCCAGGCCCACTGCCCTCCCTGAAGGCCCCATGGGATGGCAGAGAAAAACACACCCAGTGCAGGACTCCCTTCATCCTCCCAAACTGCTCACTGTCAGTAGGTTCAGGAGGATGAGACCACCACCCAGGTGGCCAGGCTCAATCCCAGACTTCATCCTCGGCCCTCTCTGCCCCTCACCCCTCAATGCCCTATCAGCCACCAAGTGTCGCCGACCAGTGCCACGTGAAGCAAGGCCCACAACTATTGTCATCAGCCCACAGCAGGAGGCGGAGAGTTGCACTGGAACCTAGAGCAGATCTTCTGTGAGCGCTGTGGCCGGTGGCACAGACCCTGGCTCCAGTGCCCCCTTACCAGGGACCAGGGACATGTGGCATGGAGAGCTTGTAGGGCAGCACCACACGGACTCTCTGTGGTATCCCTCAACACCTCCATCCCAGAGGACAGTGACTGTGCCCTGCTCAGGCATAGGTCCCCCCATGGCACACGGGTACCACTGAGGCTGCTGATGGCAACTGAGGGGCCGGTCACTCATGCCCCTGTGCCTCTGCACATGCCATCCCGTCTCCCTGGAATGGAAGGACTGTAGGATAGACACTGGTCTCCTTCTGTGCTCACTCTATCCCTGGGCACCCCTGGGCTCTCAAACTGTGTCCTTCTCCTTGGCACCCCCATCAGAGGCCCCGCTATCCTCCATGGATTCTCTTACAAAGTACCTGAGGGCTGATGGCAGATGGACTGGAAGACTCTGGGAAAGGAATTGAGCCTTCTCGTGGGACTAGCAGGGGTCCAGGCCAACCTGCCTCAGGACAGGGGTCACCTACTTCCTGGGAGAAAACGGAGCCCAAGAAGCCAGACCCAGAGGCGGGGTAAAGGCAGCCCTGTGGTCACGTCCTGCAGCCTTGCACCAGCAGGTTCTGGGAAGGCAACAGGAGTCTGAGGGCACTGGCACAGAGTGCCGGCGAGGTTCATGGGCGGGACTTAACTCTGCCCAAACCTCTTCTGCCTTTATAGCTTCATATCCTCCTGTGGTCTTGGCTTTGGATTTAAAATGGATTGGAAAAGACCAATGGCATTTCAGTTGCCCTAGGGAGGTCAGTGGGCTTCTGAGAGGTTGTCCTGGTCACTACAGGGGTGACCTATGACCTCGCCCTGCACTGGCTCAGTGTCGGCAGTTCTGCTCCTTGGACCCTGCAGCTGCTGTGATCCAGGCTGCCAAAGACACACACTGAGGTCTATGCTGGCCATGTGTGTGTCTGGTAGGGTCCACCTTGGTCTGTGCTGCCCACGTGTGCATCTGGTAGGTCCAGCTGCTCAGGAGCCTCCGCAGGGCAGCCTTTGCTGCCGATGGGACTGCTGTGAAGAGGGGCTCCCTCTCTCTTCCCCACAACAACTCTGGCAGCGAGGGGAAGGGTTTTCACCCTGGTCCTCCTCTCATGACTTGCATCTGTCACTTCCTGGGCTTCAGTCTCTTTGCAGACAAACTGGACCTACTCACTTCCAGAGTCAAGTGGGACATAACTGTAAACACGGTCTTGTCGCTGCCATCGTCAGCAAGGTGCAGAGTGGAGAAAGCAGGCCTGGGCATGGGGGCCAGGCAGGGGCCAGGCTGGCTCAGGGCCATGGCAGGGTGCACACAGGCTCCCCAGGGATGGGGCTGCAGGGGAGGTGGGCAGACTTAGGGGCTAGACTATGGAAAAGCTTCCATCCAATGACTTCTGTTTTCCTCATTAACTACAAACCAAAGACATCTCTGAAGGCCAGGAAGATGGGGTGGTGGTTTCAAGAGAGGAGATGGCGCACAATCGAGGACAGCAAGTGAACAAGACAACTGAAGGGTGTGCCGGCAGCACAGAGGCCGGTCGGGGATGGCCCTGAGGGCAGACGCGGCCCCACCACAAGGCTGTTTTGGAACCACGTTTTGTATTTAAACCAACTGTAAGCCACAGCGAGAGAGCTTCTGGGTGCTGTGAACTCCTGAGGACAAGCATCCTGTGGCTGATCCACACCCTCTCCACCTGGGAGCGCAGGGGACGTACTTTGTGACTTTGAAGATCCTCAGCAGGCGGAGGGCCCGCAGCACACTGATCCCAAAGGAGCTTCCCGGCTTGATGGCCGCCCAGACCACTTCGAAGACGCTCCCCACGATAACCTGCAATGGGACAGCGTTAGCCTTGGGTGCACTGCATCTGCTTGTGTGCGCACCCCGTGTGGTTGCATCTCTTCGTAAGGAATCATTCTGCTTCCCTGTCTGACAATCAAGCCAGATAGGCCAACACAAGGCACACACCTCACACTGAGCTCTTGTAGCCTTTGGGGAAAGCTGCAGTCCCAACAGTCCCAGTACCTGTCCTCCCTCCCTCCCACCCCCAACCCCAGATGCACCAGGAGGATACAGGACATGGACTAGGTGAGGACTGCCGGCTTCCTGGCAGATCTTACAACCACCTGGTCAAATATCCCCTCTGTGCTTGGCCACAGCCTGGTGACAGGGGTATCTTCTTCAACACCTGCGGAGTTGGGCAAACTTTCAGACAGCCCTGACTGTTACACTGTTCTCTCACAGACTAGCAAAATCTATCTCCCCGCAACTTCCCCTCCCTGGTTCTGCTACTACTCCAAGATATTCAGATTCATAAATTGCATCTTGAGTCTCTTCTTCTCCCAATGACCAGGAACCAGCACATGCCACCAAGAACAGATTATGGCAAGCCTCCTCGTTTATTTTACACACCATCATTGTTGGTAAGCTGTGTGTCAGCGTTCACCTCCTTCCAGTCGTTCCTCAGACAGACCTGGAGGAGGGCTGTGCTGGTCAGGGCCTGGTGTGAGGGACTCGGAAAGGACAGACCAAGGGGGCTAGAACACAGCAGGCCCTTCACCTCCTTTCCCTCTGGACAGGACATGCAAGGGACCTGAAACTGAATCTCTGCCAGGCCACCATGCCTCAAGGGGCACAATCTGGGCTCACAGTTGGCAGGAGTGCCCATGTCTTCTTCATGAGTGTAAGTCTCATTTCCTCTAAGTCACACTTCTGCAACTGCTGTGGAGAATTCAAATGTTGAGCCTTCATCTCTCAAACTCAATTACATTGTATTTGGGACGTCTATTTTCCAAGGCTTCAGTCATTTCCACGAATTTCACATCAACTGCAAGTCTGATGAGCTTAACATCCATGTTCTCACCAGGTCACTGAGAGAATAACGAATACGCTAAGACAGAGCCCTGTGGCACATCTCTAGAGACCTCCCTACAGGGGACACTAATCTGCTAACCAGCATATCCTGGTATGGCTATGCACCATTTATGGATCAACTCACATGCACAGTCATCTGCTGCACATTTCTCTACTTTGTCCACCGACATACCATTCAGAGAATATCAAATGTCCTGTCAACAACCAACTACACCAATATCCACAGCACCTGTGATAACCCTATCAATACAATAAATTGGGTGAGCTTGCCACCTCAGTCTTGCCAAGAGCCCCATCTGTTCTTGGTGATCACATGTGGCCCTTGAGCATCACCGCCAACTTTTCTCTGTACTAGCAAATTGTCCAGATGTTTGCCTAGGGTTGAAGATTGTAGTTTTCTAAATATAGTTTCTTCTCATTGTCAGTCTTCCAGCATCTCCCCTATTTTCCACAAATTCTCAACATTTTTCCTCACTGGTTCATGCCGCAGGCAGCCCCTAAGATGGCCTCAGTAATCCACATCCCCCAATATTCACTCCCTTGTATAATGCTGTTCCCTTGAGGATAGGTTGGACCTACTGACTCACTATTAGTAAACAGAATACAGCAAAAGTGATGGAATGTCACCTCTGAGATGAGATTACAAAAAGACTGGTTTCTGTCTTGGGAACTACTGGCTCTCTTTCTCTGAACACCAGATATTGTGTCATGAGGGCACTTCAGGAGGTGAGAGAAGCCCATGTGACCAGGAACAGAGGCCTGCCAGCAGCCACGTGAGTGAGCCGAGAAGCAGATATTTTGAGGCCCACTGACAACCATAATGAGCATGAGGCTAGAAGTGAATTCTCCAGCCCCAAATGAGCCTGAGAAGACTGCAGCCTCACTAGGGACTGTAAGCCAGGTGCACCCAGTTAAGCCAGCCTGATTCCTGACTCACAGGAGCAGTGAAATAATAAATATTTGTTTTCTTATGTCACTAAACTTTTGAATAATTTGTTCTCCAGCAAGAAAAGTCAATACAGATTTTGGAATCAGAAGTGGGGAGATGCTGTGATAAAAACCTACAATGTGGGCTGGGCGCAGTGGCTCACACCTATAATCCTAGCACTTTGGGAGGCCAAGGCAGGTGGATCACAAGGTCAAGAGATCGAGACCATCCTGGCCAAGATGGTGAAACTCCCTCTCTACTAAAACTACAAAAGTAAGCTGGGTGTGGTGGCGCATGCCTGTAATCCCAACTACTTGGGAAGCTGAGGCAAAACAATCGCTTGAATCCAAGAGGCGGAGGTTGCACTAAGCTGAGATGGTACCACTGCACTCCAGCCTGGTAACAGAGCAAGACCGCATCTCAAAAAAAAAAAAAAAACATCTAAAATGTGGGAATTGTTTTAGAACCAGAGGATGGACACTGAGCAGCACACCAGTGAAGTGCTCAAGTGCACTGAACACACAATTCATAGAATTTTAGACATTAAGCATGCTGCACATCAGGGTCTGCAGGAAAGTGAGGAAAATTTCATAGGAAACCAGAGGAAGGGGCCTGTTGTGTACTGGCAGAAAGTTTAGCCACATTGTTGCATGCAGCTATGTAAAAAGTAGAAAACATCACACAGTAAACCAGGAGATCAACCTCAGGAGATCTCCAAGCCAAGTGCTTAAGGTGTCACCTGATGTCTTCTTGCTGCTTATAGCCAAATGTCAGAGTAGAGAACTAAACCAAGGAAAGTGACATTAAACAAAAGGAAGGCAGGACTTGCTGGTTTTGAATATGCTCAGCCTCTCCAGATCTCAACAATAATACTGGCATGGTCTCAACAAAGATATGAAAAAAAAATGCTCAATACCACTAATCACAGACATGCCAATCAAAACCACAGTGAGATACCATCTCACATCAGTCCGAATGGCTATTACTAAAAAGTCAAAAAATAACAGATGTTGGCGACGCTACGGAGAAAAGGGAATGTCGGCGGGAATGTAAATCAGTCCAGTCACTGTGGAAAACAGTTTGCAGATTTTCTCAAAGAATTAAAACAGAACTACCATTTGATCCAGCAATCCCACTACTGGTTATATACCCAAGGGAATATAACTCGTTCTACCAAAAGACACATGCACTCGTTCCACACAGCACTATTCACAACAGCAGAGACACAAATCAACTTAGTTGACGGTTAACAGTGGATTGGATAAAGAAAATGTGGTATATACACACCACGGAAAACTGCACAGCTACAGAAAAGGAAAAAAAAGAAACACATGTAGTTTGCAGCAACATGGATGCGGCCAGAGGCCATTATCCTAAGTGAATTAATGCAGAGACAGAAAACTAAATATCACACGTTCTCACAAGTGGGAGCTAAACAAGGGTACCCACGGACACAAAGAAGGGAGCAATAGACACTGGGGAGTACTAGAGGGAGGAGGGAGGGGGAAGGGGTTTAAAACTGTCTTTCGGGTACTATGCTCAATACCTGCGTGATGTGATCATTTGTATCCCAAATCTCAGCATCACACAATACACCCATGTAACAAGCCTGCACATGTACCCCCTGAATCTAAA
This sequence comes from Cacajao melanocephalus, assembly GCA_963573385.1. Classification (NCBI taxonomy): domain Eukaryota; kingdom Metazoa; phylum Chordata; class Mammalia; order Primates; family Pitheciidae; genus Cacajao; species Cacajao melanocephalus. Next base: position 54,530 of record CAUYLG010009721.1, read on the forward strand.
TAAAAGTTGAAATTTTAAGGATAAAGAGAGGTGGCATGGTCTAAAGATGAAGCCAAGGGCAAGACTGTGACTTTTATTTGAGATCCCAAAAGGATCAAAGGTGGTGCTTCAGAGCACGACTCAGTCACACTTTCAGGCTCTTCAAAGAGATTGAGGGTGCCTCACACGTCCAGTCAGTGAAGCAGTGAGTTCTCCAGGACAGTGGAGGTGTTGACCCTTAGCATCTCAACAGGAACACAGTCAGAAAAGGTCTAAGGCCTAATAGTGTGAGTAGAGCTTTTGTCTAATAAAGTGAACCCCAAGAAAGTTCACAACATATCCATAAAGTTCTTGAAGGACATGTATGCAGAGACATCACTGACTTGGACTGAGAGAATCAAGACAGTACAAAACAAAAATAGGTCTTGGGATTCCCAAAATTCTACCAGTGGGAAGTCGACTGAGAAAATCGTTCAGCTGAAAACCTGAACTACCCTTCATGAAAAAGCAAAGAGAGTGAGAGGGCAGAACCAAGAGCCCAGAGGGCTTCCTGGCTGTAATAACCAATCCCAGAATTTCCAGCATGTGCCCAGCTGGATTTCAGAATCCCTATGGACCAGGGGCTCAGCTTTCTACTGTCCCCTTTCTGAGAAGGAATACCTATTACAGTTACCCTATGCCCACCCTACCACTGCACACTGGGTATGGAGTGTAGATAACTCTCTAGTTCCACAGGTCAACAGATGAAGAGGCACCGTGGCTGCTGCCCTTAGGGAACTACACTCAAGGAGCCTCAGGCATACCTGGACCTGATTGACGATGAGATTCTGGACTCTGAGCTGATGTCGTAATGGATAAGATTCTGGGGAGTCGGCGGGGTGAAGGTGTTTTGCACTGGGAAGGATATGAGCCATTGAGAGCCACAGGGTTAGGGTTAACCGATGGGATATTTCTTTCAAGACAAGGTTTCTGTAGTCTCTGTCTTGGATACTCTGTTCTCTCCCTCAGACCACAGCTGCCATGCTGATGACATTCTGGCAGCCTACGGAGAGGCCACATGACCAGGAAACCGGCCTTCCAGCAACCAAAAGCATGAGCTTGAAACCAAATTCTCCAGTCCCAGTCAAGCCGTGGAATGACCTATCCTTAGCCTTCAAATGGTCTGAATCCTCCTGGGGGACCCTGGGCCAGAGATACTCAGTTAAGCCACACCTGAATTCCTAAGCCACAGAAACGTGAGACAGATTTTTGTAGTTTAAAGCTGCCAAGTGTTAGAAGAATGTGTTAGCTTATATGCAAATTATCCCCATGTCCTGAGATAGTTCAGATCAGAAGACTGAGATCCCTGCCTCTCAGACATCTCTCCATCTTTCAGCTCCCTCAGCTGATGCACTCAGACTTTCTTTGTGACCAAGAAGTTAAAGGGTAAGAAGGGTTGCTGTCTTCCCAGCCATCTATCGAAATCACAGGTCTCCACGTCTCAGAGAGCACCCTGGGCAGCTACCACCTTCCTGTCCTCAGAGATCAGAAGCACAGCATGATGCAAAACCATTACCCTTGAGGCCAGAAAGCCAGGCTCACCCACTGACTTCCCTCAAACCAATGGGCAGCCTTGGGACAGTCACACAATGCCTGCCATTACCATCAATAAAATGAGACTCCTTGTGACGATTCAACAAAATCAGACACAAATGTCTGCCACCTGCAGAAGTACAATGCTCACGAGAAAAAAAGTCTGATTAAGCTGAATTTTCTAACTGAAGCTTTACTCCTACCTCAGTCCAGGCCCTTCTCTGGCTCCTGCAAACTCTGCAGAGCTCCAAACCCTCCCTTGGGGGGTGGCACTTCTGCTCCCCACTCCTTCCTGGGGGGACACTGCTCCCACCCTTCACTCCTTCCTGAGGTGAGCAGTGCTCCTACCTTTTACTCCTCTTCCTGGAAAGGTAGTGCTCCCACCCTCACTCCTTCTTGGAGGGCAGTGCTCCTACCCTTCACTCCTTCCTGAGGGGACACTCCTCCCACCCTTCACTCCTTCCTGTAGGGGAGCAGTACCCCCACCCTCACTCCTTCCTCGGGGGGACAGTGCTCCTGTCCTTCACCCCTTCCTGGGGGAGCAACGCTCCCATCCTTCACTCCTTCCTGGAGGGCAGTGCTCCCACCCTCCACTCCTTCCAGGGGCGATAGTACCTCCACCCTCACTCCTTGCTGGGAGGATAGTGCTCCCACCCTTTACTCCTTCCTGGGGGGTGGCAGTACTCTCATCCTTCACTCCTTCCTGGGGAAGCGACGCTCCCACCCATCACTCCTTCCTGGAGGGCAGTGCTGCCATCCTTCACTCCTTCCTGGGAGAAGTGCTCCCACCTGTCACTCCTTCATGGGGAGCAATGCTCCCACCCTTCACTCCTTCCTGGTGGGGGCAGTGCTCACGTCCTTCACTTCTTCCTCAGGGTGGTGCTCCCACCCTTTACTCCTTCCTCAGGGGTGGTGCTCCCACCCTTTACTCCATCCTGGGAGGATAATGCTCCCACCTTTTGCTCCTTCCTGAGGGGGTAGTGCTCCCACCCTTCACTCTTTCCTGGTGGGGGCAGTGCTCCCATCCTTCACTCCTTCCTGGAAGGGGCAGTTCTCCTACCCATCACTCCTTTCTAGCAGGGCAATGTTCCCACTTATCACTCCTTACTGGAGGGTTTGAAGTGCTCTGGAATAAACCCTTGGAGGGGGTAGTTCTCCCACTCCTCCCTCCTCCCTCAGGGGGCAGCGCACCCACCCATCACTGCCAGCCTCCAGCAGAAAGGCTTAGAACTCAGCCTCTAGGTAGGTGCCTACAGTGCCACATCCCTAGGCTCTGGGCTCAGCTCCCAGGAACTGTTCTGTGCTCCCTGCCAGGTTCTGGTGAGGAGCTTCTCAGTTGCCCTGCCCTGCCCTCTGCGCTCAAGTGTCATGGCAGGCCATGAAACACACTGCTTTCAAGGCTTCCCTCACCTACAGAAGTTGGCAAAGAGACCCAGGCCAGGCCCACCACTTCCCCAGCCCCAAAAAGAGGGCACGACCATCATGGCCTATCATGCTGCAACCCCCAGAAGTGCTGGTGGATGTACCCAAGCCTGCCCAGGGCCACAGCCCCCCTGAGCTCCACTGGGGAGAGACTGAGCCCTCCACAGGTTAGTGAGATCCCAGGCATGGAGGTAGCTGCAGAGCCTTCAGCTGATCATGAAAGTCCACAGATGGGATCAGAAGAGGGAAGGGTGACCTCGCGCCGACAGAGAGCAGATGAGGCTGGCACCCTCATCAGTCAGGCCCAGCCAGGACAGGCCTCCCTCTGTCAGCCCCCTGCTCTTCTCTGTCTTCAGGTAGCCTTTCTGACCCACGTAGGGTCACAGACCCCAGCCCACACTTGGCATGGCCTACGGGAGGGGACTGTGTATACCCCTAGGAAAGCACATGGCTGAGCCCCTGCGGGCCCCCTGATGAGGCCTCTCACTCACCCCAAAGTCGAAGCAGTTGAAAGAAGACCGGAAGTAGCTTCTAGGCCCCAGGCCATACATCTTCAGGGACATCTCTGTGAGGAAGAGACCCAGGAAAACAAACTCTGCAAAATCTAGGGGAAGCCAGAGAAGAGGGGGATTACCTCGAGGCCTCCTCCCGCTCTGGCTCCAGTCCACACTGGAGGACACCAGACCTCTGGGCCTGCCCAGGGCTGAGCCTTCCAGGCCTGGCCTATGGTCCCATGCTCTGAAATCTCAGCCCAGGAAAGGAATGATGGATTGAGAAGGACACGGAGAGGTACCTGTCCCAGTCTGAAAGGTGGTGAGTGCCCGGTGCCTCTGAGACCCAGAAAAGGACAGGCTCAGCAGGAGGAAGCAAGCTCCCGAGATCAGCCCAGGTGTGAGTTCTGGGATGATGGGGGTGCCCCCTCCCCACCAGAGGAGGGCCTGGGGCTATGAGGCAAAGGGCCTCATTTAACCCAAGGAGAGGCCTGGCTACAGCCTCCAGCTGGTCCTTCTGCCTCTAGTCTCACCCCAATATCTGACCGAGAGTGGGGTTCCTCAACTTCCTTGTCAGAATCTCCCATCTTTCCACTGGGACTTCCCAGACGTCTCTCCCCAGAACGCCCACAGCACTGTGGCTGACTTGTGCTCTGTTCGTGTTTGCTGACCTGAGGCTGGACCTCCTCCACTACTGCACTCTGGACCAGCACAAGGTTGCCAAGAGGCCCCGCCCCCTTGCATTTCCAGCGAGTCACACAGAGGTTCCTATGGGCACAGCAGCAGTGGAGGGGGGCTGTCTTGGGCCCAGGAGTCCCTCCAATAGTCCTGCTGACCCTTCCAGGCCTCAGGACTGAAGGAGGCCATGCCAGGGCTAGAGGGCTGTGCTGGGAATTCAAGGTACACAGACCCTGCTCACCCAGCCCAAGCAGAAGGAGGGTGGCAGCACGAGAGAACGGCGTGGCTCCAGAGCTGGTGGAGGCCACAGGCAGCAGGAGGCCCAGCCACTGGCCAAGCCGGGTGTCAGGGTGACGCCACTGTCTCTGACTGTCCTCCCAAAGGGCTGATCAGGGATTGGCTCTTAACTTCTCACAGTGCTGGTCAGACCAAAGGCACCATGGCTGTGCCAGGGCAGCAGGGGTAGGGAGGCAGCAGAACCTAGGGCAGAGCCCATATGGAGAACAAGGCACCAGGAGGGCATGAAGGGCAGGCCCCTGAGAGTCCACACCTGGGCAGAGTCCAGCCCAGCCTTCCCAGGGCTTCTGAATCCCTCGACAGTCTCTGTCGGGACATAGGACCTTCAGCAGACACGACTTCTGATAAAGCAGATGCTGAAAGAGGGGGCCACACACTCCTCCCACCCCTGTGCTCCTAAAATCCCCTCCACCAAGGGCTGTGCTGCACAGGCCCAGATAGCCTCAGTCAGCAGCCCAGACCTGGGTCAAGCAGAAATGACAGCTTTACAGCCCAGCCCACCCAGGTGCCGTTCAAACAGACAGGGATTTCAGGGAGGGAACACCCCCACTTTCTATGGCCTGAGGACATAGACAACCAGTTCCTTGGAGCAAGTTACCCACAGCAAGCCTGGCCTCTGACATCAGCCAGAAAATCACCAGGCACTCAAGCTAAGTATGGGATGATAACAAGGCCAAGTAGTGTCCCTGGAGAAAGCCAAGAAGGCCCTGTAAGAGGCATGGGTGCCCAGTAACCCTCAGGCAGGGCTGCTGGGGACCAAAGGATCCACCCTCACCTGAGACCACTGGGCCCTACAGTTCCGACCTGGGCCTGGCTGTGTGGACCACCAGGTGTAAGCTGTGGCAGGAAAGCTGTGCCGCACACAGTCCAGCCCGGAGCACTCCAGCAAGCCCAGGGGAATACACAAGCAGCCTGGAAAGGCCCAATACTCCTGGCTACAAAGTCCCAGAGCCCCTCTGCATGGGTCACAAAAGCCCCCTGCCTGTGCCTTGGGTTCCCCAGGGGAGACCACAGAGCAACACCGCATCCACATGGCAAGAGAGTCCGAGGCTGTGACAGACCAGGCCTGGAAGGGCCCATCCTGGCCCTTGTCCTGAGGCTTGTGGAACAGAACTACAGTCAGCTCATTCCACAGAAGGGCATGAATGCATCCAGATTCAGCCAATTATAAAGAAAAATGAAGGTAACCAGGGGGCCCTGGGAAGGGTAAGAAGCCAGGACTCTCCACTCAGGAATCCAGGGCAGAAGCAGTAGCTACGTGGTGGAAAGAAGCATGGGGCTACGTCGCCTGTCTGTGGTCTGAAGCCCTCTCGGGGAGGACACCCATCTGCCTGGCCTGGCTCGCCCCTGGTTGTCTCACATATATCCTGCCCTAGGTGCCCAGGAGACCCCTCAACCAGTCTCACACGGTGCTGAGGGACAGGGGTCTAGCAGATTCAGCTGCGCTTTCTGGAACCCAGGGGCTGGAGAGGCCACCCTCCAGCTCTGGACACAGCCCAGGCCCCCACAGAGACCCTAGGGGGCTGGCTAGGGCTGTGGGACACTTTGGGCAACATGGGGCTGGGTCCCGTCCCACCCAGGGTGGTTCCAGGCGTGGACCAGGGTACCCAGGCTGAGAGCAGAGATGGCTCAGGAGGCACCTGAGGGAGGGACAGGGATACGCACACAGTGCCGTGGTGAGCCGCCGCGGCTGGTTGTAATGCACCATGGCCACACACAGGGTGTTCAGGGCCACCACGCACAGCACCACCCAGTAGAAGCTCTGAGCCTTCACCATGCGCCGGATGAAAAACCGGAACATCTTCTCCTTCCTCCGGAAGTATGACGAGCTCTCTGTCTTCCCGCTCTTGAGGCTGGCACGGGCGAAGGGGGATCCTGAGAGGACAAGGGGATTCCTGAGGCTGTGGGGACCAGTGGGCATCCGCCTACCCCACCTGTGGACCCCCGCAGACACACCCTTGAGGACACTTGCCCCCGGCCCCAGCTGGTCACAGACAATTGTGCCAGTGGCCCCTATGACCTCCACTTCACAGCTGAGGGAACCAAGGCCTTGGTAATCTCCATGGTTACGGGGTGCCAGATGGGAGAGCAGCATTGAAGTAGATGGTCTGTGCTCACTGTCTTCTGGTCCCCAGTATCCCTGGCCGCCTTCTAGGGGCACAGCCCTGATGCCCCCAGGCCACTCTCCATGAGCACCTGAAACTTTTTCCCCTAAAGACATAAATATGACTGAGTTAGTCCCTCCCTAAATCCCATCTCTTCAGCATAGCCCACGGAGCTCTGCAGCATCTGGCCCTCTCTCTCTCCCTCATGGACACAGGGGTCGGCACCCATGGGCTGCCTCTTTGGAACACAGCCAAGCCCATCGGTCTATGCGTGATCCATGGCTGTTCAACATCCACAATACTCACTGTTGGGAACCTTTTCCAGGCTCCAGCCTGACTGCTTCTCTCCCACACTCACCACCCAACCCAGCAGCCTTGTCCTGTGTCCACACACACCACTCCTGCTGTGTCCTGGCCCTTCACATAGTACCCCAAGTGTGAAATGCGTCCCTCGGCTGGACTCTTTCCCACACAGCTTTGTGTCTCAGCATTAATGTCACCTGCACAGATTACCTGCTCTGGGCACACTGTTTAGAACAGAGCTCTCGGCTCACCTCCAACAGTGGCCCTGACCACATCACCACCTGTCACTGTATTTTCTTGTTGACCTGTTCCATGCCCAACTCCCAGACAAGACTGTAGGCTCCATGAAGACAGGGCCACATTGTCTTTTTCACCACTGAGCCCTTCACACTGAGAGAGGTTTGATCAATGCTTAACAACTGAGGGAAGGATCTCTGTGGGTGTGGCAGGATTCAGGTGTGTACCTGCACAGAGCTGGCTGTGTGTCTCTGCAGGAGGGAAGGGTCTCTGTGGGTGCTGGGAGGGTTCAGGTATGTCTGCAGGAGAGCAGGCTGTCTGTATGTGCATCTGCACAGGAGCTGGCTGTGTGTCTCTGCAGGAATGCACATCTGCCTGCGTAAGGGCTTCTTAGTTTGTACACAGCCTGGCCATGTGCGTGCCTGTCAGTGTTCTAAGAGAACAGACAGCTGTGCTCCAGCCTTGGGCGTCTCAATGGGCTTTGGATATCTGGGGTTGAGCATGGGGTCCCTGTGTGAGGAGGTGGGGAGAGGTGTATGCTACGTGTACTTTCTGTGTGTTTGTGTACACGTCTGCATGTGTGCACACCCAGGTTCTCAGAGGCACGAAAGAGCATGGGTGGTGTGGACAAGCATGCTATGCACATTTCTGTCTGTACACACGTACATATGTGTGTACACCCAGGCTCTCAGGAGAGAGGGGGTGTATGGGCATGTGTGCTATGTGCACTTTCTGTGTGTTTGTACACATCTGCACATGTGTGCACACCCAGGCTCTCAGTGGCATGCAAGGAAGGGGTGTGTGAGCATGCGTACTATGTGCACTGTGTTTGCCCACACACGCATATGTGTGCACACCCAGACTGTCAGTGGTACAGGAGAGAGAAGGTGTGTGGGCAGTGTGCTATGTGCACTTTGTGTGTTTGTACACATGTGTACTTGTGCACACCCAGGCTCTCAGTGGCATGTGGCCAGCCCTGCTGAAGGCCAGAAATAGCCACTCCGCTCAGAGGCAGCAGTAGAGCAGGAGGGAGGCAGGCGTGCAGTGCAGTGAAGTAGGGACACACACATGGGCAGAGCTGTGCACAGAACAAGCCCACAGACTCCGAATCCCCCATGCACCCACACACAGTCACACAGGAACACAGGAGTCACACACACACACACGCTTCACAGCACACACCCAGCCCGACTGTGCTCACTTTTGAAGATCCAATGAGATGCTCACACAGACACACTCCTCAGCACAAACAGGGCCACTCTGGGAAGGAGGGAAAGAGAACACATGACTCACGTAAACCACTGTGTGTGCACACACACGTGGCCAGGAAGACAAGCAGCAAATTCTCCAAAGGGGACTCTGTGGCCATCCCCGCCAGCCAGGTAAGAACCAATCAGCCCCTGCCATGAGAAGGGCCTCATAGGAATGCTGCCCTTTCACAATGGGCCACACACATCTCCCTTTGCCACACAACACACACAGTCAACCACACACGTCCTCACCTGTCACAGGCACAACCACAGTCATGCCAACATATTTGCACAGAACCACACTCCCCAGACACTGCACTTAAAGTCCACCAGTTCCTTGCTGTAAACATCCACGCTAGAGAAGCCAGGGGAGCTAGAGCCAGGGGACTGAGCAAGACCTAACAGAGGGACTCTTGCTTGCTGGGGGAGAGCTGGGTGCAGCCCCTCACATCCCAGGTCAGCCACCCCAGCAGCACCCAAGACAGATGCGTTTGGTCACTGGGGAAGAAGCACAGGTCCCTAAGCACAGCAAGAAGCCACTGTGTGCTCCAGTCCACTCCAGTAAAAGCAGGGAGTCTACAAGAAATGCAGAAGCATCTCTGGAATCACAGCTTTGGGTGGGGAAAACCAAGAGAGATTGGACTTCTTTTTAGCTTCTTCATTTTCCAGGTTTCACTTAATTAGCACATATTCTTTATACTGAAAAAGCTTATTTCAAGAAAAAAGATACATCTTCAAGCTAGGGAGAAACTTCATATCACATTAACCCATGAATGATGACACAGTGATGCGCTGGTGAGAACAGAGTCTGACTACATGCAAGTACTTAGATTTGTTTCTCTTGTGCCCTAAGGCAGAGTCTTTGCTAGTCCTGGGTAGCACCCATTTGTTCAAAAACCTTATACAAATTGTGCCAGGCCCTAACCAAAGCCCAGAAAACACAAAATGACCAAGATCATCCTTGCCCTCAATAACCCTTCTAGAGGCCAGTGGGGAGACAGACAAGAGTGTTTCCTTCCAGCGTGGCTGCTGTGTTCACCACATAAGGTAACAGAAGTGGTGTCAGGCTAAGGCACAGGGTGACGTAGGCCCTATCGGCTGTCACCCTTGGCCCTTGCACACATCACACAGCCTGGAGATTCCTCACCTGAAAACAGTGCAGTAACCTGTACCTCACAAGGTGATGTGGCATTCAATGAGACAGCACAGTGCCAAGCTCAGTGGGGCTCAACCAGCTGACAGGCATCAGGGCAAACAGAGGGTAACAAGGGTTATGGGCAAGCCTGGGCTGGGGACATAGCCAGTCCTCACGCAGAGGGCAGTCAAGGGCACCAAGCAGCACTGAGAATGTGGAGACTCAGGCACAGCTTCATCTCCTCCCCACCAGGCCCCAGGCCCCAAGCCCACCCTGAACCAACAGCAGAGGCCAGTGGGTCCTGAATGCAAGTGAATCCTCAGTGTCTGCCAGGTACTTGGGAGGAAAAGTCAACAAAGGCCCAGGGATCCAATCATAGCAACAAACAACTCAAAATAAAACAAAACTAAAGGAGAAAAAATAACTCTTAGATAAAAAATAAAATTATCTTCTGAAACCACTCAGCAGATGAAAAAAAGGGGAGTTCAGTCAAGCACAAGCAGCATCTCCAAAGCGGAGGAGAACGCGAGGAGCGAGAGCCTTGAGGAAGAGGGTGTGAGACTGACAGGAGCAGAGCAACGCCACGTGAAACAGGAGGAGCTCCAGGTGCAGAAGAGCAAGGAAAGGAGACAGAAGAATGAGACAAACGGAGGGAAGCACTCCATGCCAGAGGGGTCCTGAGTCTGCAGTTTGAGGGGCAGACAGAGAGCACGTCACTGACAAAGGAAAAGCATCCGATGCCTCATCTGCAACAGGAAACAAGGTGGGGGGGGCTCGACTGCTAAAAGAAAAGCAAACAAACAGAAAACAACAGCAACAACAAAACACAAACTCCATCCAAAGGTCAGCAACCTCAAAGATCAAAAGTAGATAAGCCCACAAAGACGAGAAAGAATCAACACAAAAATGCTTAAAACTCAAAAATCCAGAGTGCCCCTTTTCCTCCAAATGATCTCTCCAGCAAGGGCTCAGAACTGGGCTGAAACTGAGATTGCTGAAATGACAGAAGCAGGCTTCAGAAGGTAGGTAATAATGAACTTCACTTATGAAGCTAAAGAGCATGTGGTAACCCAATGCAAAAGAAGCTAAGAATCACGATAAAACAATAAAAGAGCAGACAGCCAATATAGCCACTTAGAGAGGAATATAACCAACCTCTTAAGAGCTGAAAACCACACTACAAAACTTCACAATGCAATCACAAGTATTAATAGCAGAATAGATCAGGCAGAGGAAAGAATCTCAGAGCTGGAAGACTATTTTTCTGAAATAAGACAGACGGACAAAATAGAGAAAATGCCAAAACAAGTATCTAGTCTCCTGGCAAAAATAAAAAGAAGATGGAAAAAAAGAGAGAGAGAGAAAGAAGAAAAAAATTTTTAAAAATTTAAAAATAGAGAAAAAAGAGTGAAAAGAAATGAAGAAAACCTCTGAGAAATATGGGATTATATAAAGAGACTAAATCTATGACGGATTGGGATACCTTAAAGAGACAGGGAGATTGGAATCAAGGTGGAAATGTGCTTCAGGATATCATCCAGGAGAACTTCCCCAACCTAGCAAGACAGGCCAACATTCAAATTCAGGAAATGCAGAGAACCCCATAAGATACTCCATGAGAAGACCATCCCAAGACATATAATCATCAGACTCTCCAAGGTTAAAGTGAAAGAAAAAATGTTAAGGGCAGCCAGAGAGAAAGGCAGGGTCACCTGCAAAGGGAATCCCATCAACAGTGGACCTCTCTGTGGAAACCCTACAAGCTACAAGAAATTGGAGGCTAATATTCAACATTCTTAAAGAAAATAATTTCCAATCCAAAATTTCAAATCTGGCCAAACCACGCTTCATAAGCAAAGGAAAAATAAGATCCTTTTCAGAAGAGCAAATGCTGAGGAAATTCATTACTATCAGACCTGCCCTGCAAGAGCTCCTGATGGAAACACTAAATATGGAAAGGAAAACCCATTACTAGCCACCGCGAAAACACAGTGAAGTACACAGACCAGTGACACTATGAAGCAACCACATAAAAAGTCTGCAAAATAACCAGCTAGTATCATGACAGGATCAAATCCACACATAATACTAACTTTAGGTGGGCCACGGTGGGTCAGGCCTGTAATCCCAGCACTTTGGGAGGCCAAGACAGGCAGATCATTTGAGGTCTGGAGTTCAACCAGCCTGACCAACATGGTGGAACCTCATCTCTACTAAAAATGCAAAAAAATCAGCCAGGCATGGTGGCAGATACCTGTAGTCCCAGATACTCGGGAGGCTGAGGCAGGAGATAGCTTGAACTCAGGAGGCGGAGGTTGCAGTGAGCTGAGACTGCACCACTGCACTCCAGCCAGGGCAACAGAAAGAGACTCTGCCTCAAAAACAATAATAATAATAACAATAATACTAACTTTAAATGTAAATGGCCTAAATGCCTGAATTAAAAGACACAGAATGAAAACCTGGATACAGAACAAAGACCCATCAGTATGCTGTCTTCAAGAGACCCATCTTACATGCAAAGACACACATAGGCTCAAAATAAAGAGACAGAGGAAAATTTACCAACCAAATGGAAAACAGAAGAAAGTAGGGGTTGCAATCCCAGTTTCTGACAAAACAGACTTTAAATCTACAAAGATCAAAAAAAATGAAGAAGAGCATTACATAATGGTAAAGGGTTCAATTCAACAAGAAGAGCTAAGTGTCCTAAATACACATGTACCCAATAAAGGAGCACCCAGATTCATGAAGCAAACCCACACTGGGAAACTTCAACAAGCCACCAACAATATTAGACAGATCGAGACAGAAAATCAACAAAGGCACTCAGGACTTGAACTCAGCTCTGAATCAGTGGACCTGATAGATATATACAGAACTTTCCACCCAAAGACAATGTAATATACATTCTTCTCATCATCACATGACATTCTAAAATTGATCACATAATTGGAAGTAAAACACTCCTCAGCAAATGCAAAAGGACTGAAATCATAACCAGTCTCTCAGACCACAATGCAATCAAATTAGAACTCAAGATTAAGAAATTCACTCAGGTGTTTTCTGGAGGGGGCAGATCCAAGAGAGCCAATTAGGAGCAGCTCAGGATTGCAGCTCCCAGCAAAAGCACGGAGGGTGAGTGGACACCGCATTTCCAGATGGATTTTTATTGCCCACAGACCAGGAGATTCTCAGGCGGAGGAGCCCCATGGGTCGCCAGCGCGGCTGTTTTGGATGGCGCGGCTGTTTTGGCTGGTGCAGTAGGTCTCTGCCCAAAAAATGGGTCTGGGCACCATTTTAGCTGGCGATTGGAGCTCCTGGGACACAGAGTCGCCCATTCAACTGATAAAAAAGGTGACTGAAACCGGGAGCCAGGCCAGGAGATTCCTGGGCAAAAAAGCACCACGAATCTCAGCACTGCTGTTTCAGCCAGCACAGTGGGTTGCCACATGGGAAATCACACAGATCTCAGCACCTTTTCAACAGGCGACTGGAACACCTGGCAGACAGCTGCCCATTCAACTGAAAAAAAAAAAAAAGGGGGCGGTCTGAGGCAGGGAGCCCGGTGATCAGGCTCGGCTGTTCCCATCCCCACAAAAAAACAGCAATCTGAAACGCTCTAGATTGAGAGTTTCACAGCAAGCACACTGAACCCAGAATGGTCCAGCTCTGTGGGGGAGGGGCATCTGCCATTACTGAGGCAGTCCACCACTACGGAAGTAGTCCGCCATTGCTGAGGCAGCCCACCATTGCCAAGGCAGCCCGCCATTACAGAGAGAGTCCGCCATTACAGAGGTGGGCCGCCATTACAGAGGTGGGCCGCCATTGCCGAGGCAGTTCTAACTATACCCGTATAAACAGGACTGCAGGGAAGTTCACACAGCAGCTGGGTAGAGCCCACAGCTGCTCAGCAAAGTCTCTGCAGGCAGACTCACTGGGCAAGGCAGCCCTGAAAAAAGGCAGCAGGACAACAGAAACTTATAAATAAAGCCCTAACTCCCCGGGACAGAGCACCTGGGGAAAAAAAAAAGAAAGGAGGGTTTATGAGTTCTGCTGCAGCAGACTTACAGGTACCTGCCCAGCAGCTCTGAATGAACAACAGAGCTCACAGCTCAGCACATGAGCTCCTATAAAGGACAGACTGTCTCCTCAAGCAGCTCCCTGATCCCCATATATCCAAAGAGTCACCTCATAAAGGAGAGCTCAGACTGACATCTAGCGGGTATCCTGGGACAAAGATAGAAGAAGAAGAAACTGACAGCAACCCTTACTGTTCTGCAGCTGCTGCTGGTGATCCCCAGGCAAGCAGGGCCTGAAGTTGACCTCAACAGTCCTATAGCAGAGGGGCCTGAATGTTAGAAGGAAAACTAAGAAACAGAAATAAATAAATTCATCATCAACAAACTGGATGTCCACTCAGAGACCCAATATGAAAGTCAACAACTACAAAGATGACAGATGGATAAATCCACAAAGATGGGAAGAAACCAGTGCAAAAAGGATGAAAACACCCAAAACCAGAACGCCTCTCCTCTTACAAGGGATCACAACTCCTCACCAGCAAGGGAACAAGGCTGGATGGAGAATGAGTGCAAAGAATTGACAGAATCAGGCTTCAGAAGGTGGGTAATAAGAAACTTCTCTGAGCTAAAAGAACACGTTCTAACCCAATGCAAAGAAACTAAGAACCTTGAAAAAAGATTTAACGAAATGCTAATAAGAATAAACAACTTAGAGAGGAATATAATTGAATTGATGGAGCTGAAAAACGCAACATGAAAACTTTGTGAAGCATACACAAGTTTCAACAGCCGAATTGACCAAGCAGAAGAAAGGATATCAGAGGTCGAAGATCAACTCAATGAAGTAAAACGAGAAGGTAAGATTACAGAAAAAAGGGTAAAAAGAAATGAACAAAGTCTCCAAGAAATATGGGACTATATGAAAAGACCTAATCTACGTTTGATAGGTGTACCTGATTGTGACGGAGAGAATGAATCCAAGCTGGAAAATACTCTTCAGGATATTATCCAGGAAAACTTCCCCAACCTAGCAAGGCAGGCCAATATTCAAGTCCAGGAAATACAGAGAACACCACAAAGATATTCCTCAAGAGCAACCCCAAAGCACATAATCGTCAGATTCACCAGGCTTGAAATCAAGCAGAAAACACTAAGGGCAGCCAGAGAAAAAAGTCGGGTTACCCACAAAGGGAAGCCCATCAGACTCACAGCAGATCTCTCAGCAGAAACCCTACAAGCCAGAGGAGAGTGGGGGCCAATATTCAACATCCTTAAAGAAAAGAACTTTCAACCCACAATTTCATACCCAGCCAAACTAAGCTTCATAAGTGAAGGAGAAATAAAATCCTTTACAAACAAGCAAGTACTCAGAGATTTCATCACCACCAGGCCTGCTTTACAAGAGCTCCTGAAAGAAGCACTAAACATAGAAAGGAACAACCAGTACCAGCCACTCCAAAAACATACCAAATGGTAAAGAGCATCAACACAGTGAAGAAACTGCATCAACTAACGGGCAAAACAGCCAGCGAGCATCAAAATGGCAGGATCAAATTCACACATAACAATATTAACCCTAAATGTAAATGGGCTAAACACCCCAATCAAAAGACACAGACTGGCAAATTGGATAAAAAGCCAAAACCCATC
>CAUYLG010009722.1:0-13040 GCA_963573385.1 Cacajao melanocephalus
GCCAGGCGCAGTGGCTCACACCTGTAATCCCAGCCCTTTGGGAGGCTGAGGTGGGTGGATCACCTGAGGTCAAGAGTTTGAGTTCAGCATGGCCAATATAGTCAAACCTTGTCTCTACTAAAAATACAAAAATAATTAGCCATGTGTGGTGGCCCACACCTGTAATCCCAGCTACTCAGGAGGCATAAGTAGGAGAATCACTTGAACCCAGGAGGCAGAGATTGTAGTGAGCCAAGATCATGCCACTGTACTCCAGCCTGGGCAACAGAGGGATGCTCTGTCACACACACAAAAAGAAAACAAAGACGAAAAATGTTAGACATAAATCCAGTTATATCAGTAACAACATTAAATGTGAACAGATAAGTCAATCAAAAGGCAGAGATTGTCAAACTGGATTTGAAAACCTGCTCTAGGTGAGTTACATCAGCAAGATGGCGGATAAGAAATGCTAGACCCTCCTTCCCCGACAGAGACATAAAATCAACAACAAACACAGACCAACTAACTACTCTGAAAAATCGACAAACTGCTTCAGAGGTTCCTGCAGTCCAGGATCGATGAAGCCAACATCAAAGCCCAGTGGGGAAAATCAACAATTCTCTGTTTACAGAGCCCTTCCTGCAACCCCTCACCTGAACCCGCCACCATAGACGGTGTAATTGAAAGGAAACTCCCAACTATATTAGAAGATACAGCCAACATTCTGACTTTTAGGGGTGTCTTAGTCAATTCTCACTACTATAACAAAACACTGGAGATGGAGTTATTGCTCACAGTTCTGCAGGGTGGGAAATTCAAGAACAAGGCACAACCTCACTTCATCATAGATGGTCCTCCTTGCTGCATTCTTACAAGGCAGGAGACAAGAAGAAATAAACACTATGTGTATAGAACATCAAGAAGAACAACTTATGCATTACGGGAGTTCCAAAAGAAGAATAAAGAAAAATAAGAGAGCCTATTTGAATAAATAAATGTAAAATTTCAAGAAATTCAACGATTTCTAAGATAAACCTAAAAAGGCCTCCACTGAGACACATCATAACCAAACTGTCAAAAGTCACAAATAAAGAATCTTGAAAATAGCAAGAGAAAAGTAACTCATCACATACAAGAGAGACTCTACTAGAATACCAGCAGATTTCTCTGCTGACTTTGCATGCCAAAAGGGAGTGAGATAATATATTCAAAATGCTGCGAGAAAACCCTGGCACCCAAGAATACTATATCTTCAAAAACAAGGGTAAAATTAAAACTTTCCCAGATAAACAAAAGCTGAGAGACTATATCACTAGACCTAAAAGAAGTGCTGAAGGAAGTCCTTCGAGTTGAGGCCAAAGGGTAATAAACAGCAACATGAAAGCTAAGCATATAGGCAAATCTAGAATCCTGTAGTACTATAATAAAGATGTGCAAATATTTTTAAATCTGTTATAGAATTTTGAAACAATAACACAAAAAGTAATGATAAACCTTTGTAAATTAATATGCAGTATAAAACGGGTAATTTATGTCACCAATAACATAAAGTGGGAAAGGAGGCAGAGTTATAAAGTAGTAGATTTTTTTTTGAGACAGAGTCTTGCTGCGTTGCCCAGGCTGGAGCGCAGTGGCGCGATCTCAGCTCACTGCAACCTTCATCTCCCAGGTTCAAGCGATGCCCCTGCCTTACCCTCCCAGATAGCTGGGACTACAGGTGCCTGACACCATCCCAGCTATTTGTGTGTGTGTGTGTGTGTGTGTGTGTGTGTGTGTGTGTGTTTAGCAGAGACAGGGTTTCAGTATGTTGGAAAGGCTTGTCTTGAACTCCTGATGTGATCTGGCTGCCTCAGCCTCCCAAAGTGCTGGGATTATAGGCATGAGTCACCACCCCTGGCCAGTAGACAGAATTTTTACAAGCAATTGAAGTTATCAGCTTACATTATTATAACATTAAGATTTATAATATACTTACAATGTAACCACAAAGAAAATACCTAGATAATATACAAAAAGAGAAATGAAAAGGCAACCAAAACATGTCACTACAAAAAATATATATAATATATATATATACATATATGTGGTTTGGCTCTGTGATTTATATATGTATATACATATATGCATATATATCAATGAAACACAAAAGTAGGTGGCAACAGAAAAAAAAGAGGGACAAAAAAAGGCTGCAGGTTGGTGCAAAAGTAATTGTAGTTTTGCCATTATATTTAATGTTTGCCATTACATTTAATTTTATTTTTTAAATTCTACAGTAGATTTAAAAATATTTACATGTCTTCATTATAATACTACAGGGTTCTATATTTGCCTATATACTTAAGTTTACCAGGAAGTTATATATATTTTTGTATAGTTTGATGTTGCTGTTTATTACCCTTTGGCCTCAACTTGAAGGATTATCGTCAGCACGTTTAATGGAAGAAACTGCAATTACTTTTGCACCAACCTAATACAAGACATATAGAAAACAATGAATAAATTGGCTATAGTAAATCCTTTTCTGTCAGGAATTACTTTAAATGTAAATGGACTAAACATACCAACTAAAAGACAGAGTGAATGAATGGGTTTAAAAAACAAGATCCAACTATGTGCTGTCTACAAGACTCACTTCAGATCTAAAGCCACACATAGGCTAAAAGTGAAAGGATGAGAAAAGACTTTCCATGCAAACAGGAACCTAAAGAGAGCAGGATAGGCCATACTTATATCAGACAAAGTCGACTTTAAGGCAAAAGCTGACACAAGAGATGAAGCAGGAAATGATAAAAGGGTCAACTCACAAGAATATATAACAATTACCAATATATGTGTGTACCCAAGATTAGGGCCTCTAAAGAGATGAAGAAAACATCAACAGAACATAAAGGAGAAATAAGCAACAACACAATCACAATAGAATATTTCAGTGCCCCACTTCCATTTATGGATTGAACAACCAGACATAATATCAATAAAAAAACAGAGGACTTAACACCATACATCAATTGGATCTAATAGACATACACAGAACACTCTACCCAGTAACAGCACAATACACATTCTTCTTAGATGCACATGAAACATTCTCCAAGACAGATTACATGCAGCAAAAACAAGTTTTAACAAATTTAAGAAGATTGAAATAACACAAAGAATCGTCCTAGACAACAATAAAATGAAACTAGAATCAAAAGCAGTAGAAAAACAGGAAAACCCATGAATATATGAAAATTAAACAATTCACTGTTAAATAATCAATGAATTAAAGAAGAAATTACAGGGTATTTAGAAAATATCTGGAGACAAATGAAAACAAAAACACAACATACTAAGCTTACAGGATGCGGCAGAAGCAGCAAGAAGAGGAAAGGTTATAGTGGTCAGTGCTACCATTAAAAGAGAAAAGAGAAATCAAATCAACAACCTAACTTTATACCTCAAGACACTAAAAAGAGTCCAGGCACAGTGGTTCACACCTGTAATCCCAGCACTTTGGGAGGCTGAGGCAGGCTGATCACTTGAGGTCACAGGTTCGAGACCAGCCTGGCCAACATGGCGAAAACCTGTCTCTACTAAAAATACAAAAATTAGCTAGGTGTGGTGGTGTGTGCCTGTAATCCCAGCTACTTGGGAGACTGAGGCACAAGAATTGCTTGAACTTGGGAGGCAGAGGTTGCAGTAAGCCAAGTTCGTGCCACTGCACTCCAGCCTGGGTGACAGAGTGAGATTCTGTCCCAAAAAACAAAAAACAGAAGAAAACAAAAAAAAGAAAGAAAGAAACTAGAAAGAGAAGAAACAAACTACATTAAAAGACAGCAGAATAAATAAAACTGTAAAGATTTGGGCAGAGATAAACAAAATAGAGAAAAGAAAAAAAATTATTGAGTTTGTTTTTTGGGAAAAAAAGTCAGCAAATTAACAAAACCTTAGCTAGACTAAGAAAAAAAAGAGAGATGATTCAAATAATAAAAATTAGAAATGAAAGAGGGAACATTACTACTGTCACAGAAATAAAAATAATTATGAGCAAACTATTGCTTTAGTCCGTTTTCACGCTGCTGTTAAAGACATACCCGAGACGGGGCAGTTTACAAAAGAAGAGCTTTAATTGGATTTACAGTTCTACGTGGCTGGGGAAGCCTCACAATCATGGCGGAAGGCAAGAGGAGCACGTCCCGTCTGACATGGATGGCAGCAGGCAAAGAGAGAATGAGGAAGATGCAAAAGCAGAAACCCCTGATAGAACCATCAGGTCTTCTGAGACTTATTCACTACCAGGAGAATAGTATGGGGGAGACCACCCCCATGAATCCATTCTCTCCCACTGGGTCTTTCCCACAACATGTGGGAATTATGGGAGTACAATTCCAGATGAGATTTGGGTGGGGACACAGAGCCAAACGATATCAACTGCGAACAATTATATGCCAACAAATTGAATAACATAGAAGAAACAGATAAATTGCTAGGAACATATGACCTACCAAGACTGAATCAGGAAGAAGTAAAATATCTAAACAGATCCATAACTAATAACAAGATTGAAGTAGAAATCCAAATTCTCACGACAAAGAAAAATCCAGGACCAGAAGGCTTTATGGTTCAATTCTACCAAGCATTTAAAGAATTAACGTGAATCTTTCTCAAACTTTTCCAAAAATGGAAGATGTGGGAACATTTTCAAACAAATTTTATGAGGCCAGCATTACCCTGATACCAAAGCCAGACAAGAACTCCGTAAGAAAAGAAAATTACAGGCCAATATCTCTGATGAACATTGATGCAAAAATTCTTAACAACATACTAGTAAGCCAAATTTAACATCATATTACAAGGATTATACACTATGACCAAGTGCTATTTATACCTGGGATGCAAAGATTTTTACCTGAGATGCAATATACAGCAATCAATGCAATTTATTAATTAATCCATATTAATAAAATTAAAGGCAATAATCACATAGTCATCTCAAGTGACATAGAGAAAGGATTCAACAAAAGTCAACATGCTTTTATGTAAAAAGCACTCAGCAACTAAGAACAGAATGAAACTACCAACTTAATAAAAACCATACATGAAAAGCCTACAGGTAATACATTCAGTGGCCTTAAGCTTTTCCTCTAAGATCTAGAACAAGGCAAGGATGCTTACTCTCACCACTACTGTTCAACATAACACTAGAAGTCCCAGTCAGAGCAATCAGACAAGAAAAAGAGGTACAGTGTGGTGACTACCGCCTGGAATCCCAGCACTCTGGGAGGCCGAGAGGCTACATTGCTTGAGCCCAGGAGTTCAAGGCCAGCCTAGGCAACACGGTAAAACCCCATCTCCACACACACAAAAATACAAAAACTAGCCATGCATGATGGTGCACACCTGTAATCCCAGGTACTCGGGAGGCTGAGGCAGGGTTCACTTGAAGCTGGGAGGCGGAGGTTGCACTGAGCAATTAAAAATAAAATAAAGCAAATGCAAGGTATACTTTTGTACCGGAGATGCCATAACTTCTTAATTTTCTGTAATGGCAACAATCCCTTTGCCAACATCTACTCAGATGACTGGACTAACAGTTATGCCTAGATCAACCTCAGGGATCTGATCTGAGAAATCAGTCATCAGGCCATTTCATCAGTGTGTGACCATCTTAGGGAGTATTGAACACAAACCTAGATGGGAGCACCTGCCCCACACCTGCAGTCTGCTAGGCTGCAGACCACCACAGCATGTTACTTTATGAATACTGTAGGGCAGTGGGACACGCAGGGAAGTATTTGTGTATTTAAACACAGAAAAGGTACAGTGAAACTACGGTATTACAGTCTTACAAAACCACGGTCATATATGTGGTCAGCTGTTGATGGAAAGGCCTTTCTGTGAAGCACAACTGTAGTTCCAATTTGAGCATGATGAATCTTGGTGAAGATTTAAGAGTTAACTTGTGTACAAGCGTACATGTGACTTTAGGTTGTTCATATACACATATGGTTTCAGGTTGTTTATACATATTACTATACGCTATTATAAGGTATTTTAAACTGCCATGAGCACTACAATAAAACATAGGAAAATGTTAATGATTTATCAGAGGAAAATAATTGTGAATATTAAAGTCTATTCTCAAGTTAGATCTTTTGAATCTAGAGCAACTGCCCTAGACAACTACTATAGGTATTGTAAAAACAGTTTCTCTGTCTTTAAAAAACCCAGATGGGCATATTCAAAAACAAGAATCTACCATACAGAAAGATATTGACCATCTCAAAACTCTCAGAAGGCAAAGGACCTTGGTCTTCCCAAAACAGCCATTGGGTGGCGCCTCAGTCATTCTCCAGAACTTGGATGTGCCCAGCACTTGAAGGCATCCATAAATAATGGCAAGAACAAATTCACTCCAAATTTTCAAAATTATTGTTAGAAAGTTTTCCTCAAGAAGCTCTATGGGTGCCTGAATCTTCTCTTCTTTGTGTTGAGCAAAACCCTACAAAACACTACAGCTATAGTAAGCTTTCTGTTTTTCACCTCAAGTACCATTTGGTCATTTAGAAATGGATTTTATTCCATTGTCCAAAATTTTTAAAAATTGAATGTGTTTCAACAATATTTTCAAAAGTAAAATTGTGTAATTTTTGGTCTGACTGCAGCTTTCCCTTCTAAAAGATTAATACTTTTAGTTAGTGTTGTCAAATAGGGCTTTTTACAATGATGAAAATGTTCTATATCTGTGCCATCCAGTTGGTAGGTATGACATGCCACATGTAGCTACTGAGCATTTTAAGGAGGAATAGTACAGCAGCTCTGTTATCAAAACATAATCACAAGTATCATTCAAAGCTTGCAGATTTTGTTTTTCTACCTGGCAAATACAAAATATTTAGCATTGTTAATGGACACAGAAATCCACTTCCGTAGTGAAATTCTTAAGATTCTCCCATTAAAGCATACACTTTTTGTTCTTATTTTCAAAATCTGAGAAAGCAGCACAAATTTATGGTCTTCTTTAAAGCAATATTTGAAAACACCATTGCAAAAGAGGTCTGACCTAACCAATTCCATGTTGCTTCTAACCTCCAAGCTGTCCTTATTCATTCCTGGTTGTAAGCTGACCTAACTTTGGGAGGAACTTAGTTGACAGTTTAGCTTTGAAACAGACAACAGCAGCCCTTTCCTAAAGAAACCTGCTTCCTGCCTACAGGACTAGACGGCTTTTGCAGGACTAACAAATCAGCCACAAGATTAGAAAACATGGCTTAGGAGTCATGCAGCTGGAGGCGGCAAGACTCTAAACCTCCCCAGATTGCTCCTGGGGATAGCATCACTATCGTCAAACCTAAGATCAGTGCTTGAGATACTTGCAGACCCCTCACTCTATGGACCAGCTGGCACCACCCATCGCGATAAACCGGCTCATCTGGTCTTGCGGCCCCTTCCAGGAACTGAGTCAAGGCAGAAGGACAGCTTCGACTTCCTGTGATTTCATCTCCGACCCAACCAATCAACATTCCCAACTCGCTGGTCCCCTACCCGCCAAATTATCCTTTAAAACGCCAGTCCACTTGGGGAGACTGATTTCAGTAACAATAAAACGGGTTTTCCGCACAGCCGGCTCTGCCCGCCGCTGTCTTGATAAATGGTCCTGTCTTGGCAGCGGACAAGCTAAACCCATTAGGTGGTTACACATTTTCAAATTTTCAGAGCTTTCCTTAAACTAAAAATTTACCATCAGTCCTAAGGTAATATGATCTATGCTACAAACCTCGCCATAAAACCTTCCTACATAACACTGCTGTGTATCAAGTGTCTCCTGCTCAGGAGGCGGTAGGCAGCCGTGGGCCCAGCCGGAATGGCGTGATCCTGAAGCCCCACTTCCCCCAGCACTGGCAGCGGCGCGTGGCCACCCAGCCGGCGCGGAAGATCCGCAGACTCAAGGCCCCGCAAGCCAAAGGCCAGCTGCATCGCCCCGTGCCCCGCGTCGAGACCCCTCCGGCCCCTCGCGCGGTGCCCAGCTGTGCGGTATCAAACCAAGGTGTGCGCCGGCCGCGGCTTCAGCCTGGAGGAGCGCAGGGTGACGGATATTCACAGGAAGGTGGCCGGGGCCACTGGCATCTCTGTAAATTGCAGACCCGAGAAGGCAGAACAAGTCCACCGACCCCCTGCAGGCCAATGTGCAGCGGCTGAAGGAGAACTTCTCCAAACGCACCCTCTTCCCCAGGAAGCCCTCGGCCCCCAAGAAGGGAGACAGTTCTGCTGAAAAACTGAAACTGGTCACCCAGCTGGCAGGACCGGTCATGCCCACCCGGAATTTCTGTAAGAAGGAGAAAGCTCGGCCGGGCGCGGTGGCTCACGCCTGTGATCCCAGCACTTTGGGAGGCCGAGGCGGGCGGATCAATTCGGGTCAGGGGTTCAAGACCAGACTAGCCAACATGGTGAAACCCCATCTCTACTAAAAAATACAAAAATTAGCTGGGCGTGGTGGCTCATGCCCGTAATCCCAGCTACCTGGGAGGCTGAGGTAAGAGAATTGCTTGAACTGGACCGGGGAGGTGGACTTTGCAGTGAGCCGAGATTGCACCACTGCACTCCAGCCTGGGCTACAGAGCGAGACTCCATCTCAAAAATAAAGAAAGAAATAAAGAAGAAAAAGAAGAAGAGGAACAAAGCCCGAGTCACCACGGAGAAGTCGAGGACTTTCAAAGCTGTCCCTAGTCTGCGCAGGGCCGGTGCCAACACCCGACTCTTTGGCATATGGGCAAAAAGAGCCAAGGAAGCTGCAAAACAGGATGTTGAAAAGAAAAAATAAAGCCCTCTTGGGGTCTTGTAATATATAAATTTTAAAAAGAAATCTATAAAGTTTAGACTGATGCTTCCTCTGACATTCTACCTTGTTACACTCTAATTTTGCAGGAATTGTCAAAATCTAATGTCAGTCCTGTCCAGCAGGTACAACATGCATTTCCAAATCACATACATCCCTGAGTCAGAAAACGGTATTTTGGAAAAGACAGCATGAAAGATTAACCTTAGAACCGCACTGGAAAGGACCATTGTGGGTTCGTCAAGCACAAATATGCCTTCGCACTTACGGCACACGCCCAGTATCACACTTAACCCTGGGCAGCGGCTGCTTATGCCCTGGGCCCTTTCCTGGCAGTAAATGTCTCTTTAGGCATAGAGTCTGTACTCTACTTACCTGGGCTCCCAGAATTCGCTACCGAAATGGCTCCGATCCTCCATTCTGCACAGGCCTCTTTGCTGATCCATCCTTTTGAGGGCAGACCATGCCACTAATACTTGTGCCTCAAGGCCTGAGAGGTGGCACAGGAGTGGCTCTTTGCCAGGGGTTTGTATGAAGCTTGTATGATTTTGTTACAGTCTGTAGCACAGGTGTGAGCAGGGCAGAAGGGGGCTCCGCACACACCCACACCAGAAGTAATGGGTGACCATTTTCTGATGGTCAGGCGGTTGTTAACGATTTCTCTAAAGTAATAATGGTCACAGCTGGTGCCAGAGAAAGGCCGTTTCTTAATAATAGAAAACACCTGAACCTGGGGGCCAGTCACTGCCCAGTAAGATCTCAGCAATGGCGAGAAGTAACAAAAGACCCAGGAAGTATGCCAGCGTTTACCACCCCAGCTCAAGCGGTCAAGCCATACCCTCGGTCCTTCAAGTCGCCCACTTGGCCCTCTTCCACATGTACTTTCCTTCCTTTCATTACCGCTCTCAACCTTTTTAATAAACTTTCACTCCTGCTGTAAGGCTTGCCTCCGGCCCTTCTTCTGCCTTATACCCCTCAGTGGAATTCTTTCTTTCTCCTGAGGAGGCAAGAATTAAGGTTGCTGCAGACTCCTTCCAGATAACTGCCGATGAAGAATGAGACCCAGGCATCTGAGATCAACTTCCCCTTTGACTATCACACTGCATTTCAGCAGAAGAAAAGGCTGACGGACTCGCGCCTCCTGTTTCACCCTCCTGTAGGTGGCAGGCTTGGTCTTGGGGAAACTCTCCGGAAGGCGCTATTTTTACTCAAAACAAGATCAAACCAGAAACCTTTTCACATGTGAGTCCTAAAACTATAAACCGGAACCCTTTCGTATGTGATTCCTGAAACCGTAAACCGAAACCTTTTCACATATGAGTCCTAAAATCTGGGACAGTTTTTCTATCCTCTGGGTCTGTCCCTTGATCAAGGAAGAGCTCAAGAAAGAAGGGATCCAAAGAAAATACCTGTGGTTTCGCGTTTGGTTTTTGTCTTTTTATTTCTCGCTTGCTCTTCGATAATACTGGGAAATGTAACCAATGTGATTGGGCTTGTTAACTTGGTGACTTGCTTGTTTTTCCGCTTTTGGAATTCTGAGCCAGTCTGTGCTTCCCTGGCCTCTTTCATCTGGTCTTTTTTCTCTTAACCCAGCCACCCAGGGTGGTGTCAAAGCCTTAGGGCAGAAATGCATCAGTATGAAAAGCAGAACTTTGTTTTCCTAGGTTTCCACGTGAATTGGAGGAACTGATAGAGAAGTGCCACAAAAACAAAAACCGAAACAAAACGAGGCGAGTCGTGGACATGGTGACACGGTGGACATAGTCTTGCAAACAATGACACAACCAAGAGGGGTGTGAAAAAAACTGGAGGTGCCGGGGATTGAACCCGGGGCCTCGTGCATGCTAAGCACGCGCTCTACCACTGAGCTACACCCCCTCGTGCGATCATCTAGCCAAAATGTTTCTATGGCCTGTTACGGTTTCCGGTCAGGCCAAGAAGCCTATCCTGTCAAACTGCATTTGAATGCGTTATACTGGATGTTGTCTCCGGGCAACCCTGAGAAGGAAAACGAGTGTGTAAAGTTCCGGCTGGGCCCAGGACCTCCCCCCGCAGCTGACCCCCAGCCGTGCCCGGAAAGGTCTGCGATGAGGCCGTCTCTGCCATGAACGGTGGCCGGGAAACCGCGCGCGTAACGCAGCGAGAGAGAAAGAAACCCCTGAACGCCGCGGCGGGAACGCGGGTCCACGTGGGGAGAAGACGGGCTCGCGCGGTCCCAGTCACGGCCCCTGCAGGTTCCCACACCCGGCCTTGAGGCGCAGAACCGCGCGCGCCGCGTGTCGCGGGCTCTGAGGCGCGGGTGCGGAGAGCCCCGAGCGGCGCGCTGGGAGGAGGAGGAGCGAGACGGGCGCAGCCGCGCGGACGGGGCCGCTTCCCGGGGACCCGCCGCGCAGTAAACGGTGAGGAGCGGGGCGCCCTGCGGCCCTGACACCTCCGCGCTCCGGGCGGGGCTCAGGCCTCTCCGCTCCCGGCACAGCCGCCAGGCGCTGCGCGCCGCCCGCCAGACCTTGCTACGACAGTCAGTCCGCAGACGAGCTTCCGGAGCAAGTCCTCCGTGTTTTCTGTCTTCTGATTCGCTCCCACCCTTAACGGACCTGATTCTCCATGGAAACCTGAAAACAACATCTAGCCTGCGTTAGGCGCCTCCCCAGCCCCAGGCCTGGCCCTCCCGGCCGGTCAGAGCCTGCGGGACTGCGCGTCCAGGGATGGACAGACATGGAAACGGCTGCGCTATGCTTGCAATGCAGGAGCCACACGCGGCCCTGGCATCCGGAGACTAAAAACACTTCGACGTCTTTTGACTGAGTTCAGGTCATACTACTCCCAAAATACGGCACCTCCGCATTTGAGAAAACGGCGGGAGCAGAAACGTCTCTTTCTCTGGGCCCTTGTTCCGTGAAGCGGGCCATGAAAGCTAGCTGATCTTCCCATTAAAGTGGGTGATAAGACTGTCATTTCAGAGCCAGCTCTTCCCTATACCGGGAGGAAAGAAGTGAAGACACACACATGCCAAGGACAATCTGAAGAAACAGGCTTTGCTAAGTTCACCCCAGTTTGTAACAATTAGATCACACCCGCTTTGTCCAATTATACTATCCACCTCTTCATCAAACCTAAGCATAAAAATATAGGAAGTCCTCACTTATTGTCGATTGGTTCTTGAAAACTATTACCTTAAGCAAAACAAAACCCATTTTACCACAGACTCCACTAATTGATACAAACAACAGTTAAGTTTCTGTGGCAAATTTCTGGTCACAAAACACCAAATTTCTAAATAAAGACTCCAAACACTTCTAGTATTAAATATGGAAAGAAATGTAAGCTATACATATAGTTAAGATTAATAAAAACAACATAATTACCCAATTTTTGGTGAATCAGTAACTGCAGTTCTAGTGGTGGTGCGTTATATCAAGGAATAAATGTTTGCAAAACAACCACCGTAGGGAGCAATTCCTACCACCACACCATTCAAAACAAGAATACAGCGGCTGACTGCTTCAGCAGCATCTCATTGATGCTCATGCATTTGTAGGATTATGGTATGCTTCCTGAATTTTGATTTTACAGCAACTTGTATTCATTCATGCATTTTTCAACCAGCTTACTCCGGTTCAAGGTCCTGGGTGGCTGAAGCCTAATTCCACTGCTCAAGAGTGTTAGGCAGGAACTCACCCTGGACAGGTGGCCATTCCATCATAGGGCTGGCTCATACACAGACACACACACACATACACACACGCACGCGTGCGCTCCCTCCCCTCACCACCTCAGACTAGGTAGATATGCCAAGGAACCTAATGTGAACATTTGTGAGATGTGGGAGGAAACCCACACAGACAGCAGCTTCTAGGAGAAATAGATTTTTTTTCTCAGCAATGTTATTGTAAGGCCGATAGCCTCGCCAGGAGCCGGATGGACCATTCTCACCCCCTCCGCTCCTGATAACACTTATCAGGAGGCCGGACATCCTACCGGCGCCTGCCTTCTCCATGTAAGCTCCCCATACCCACTCCTGCATTCCACTCCTGCATTCCACCCCTAGCCCCACACTCAGCACTAAATCATGCTGTCAGCCCAAAATTAAAAATGCCGCCGAGAGCCTGACCAATGGCAGCTTGCCAAGTCCGGGTCCAGTCTCTCTCTCTGACCAATACAGGTGCCCATGCTTTGTTTCCTCACCGGTCAATCTGTTGCCTGCTCCAGCCCACCTGTGGGTACCTCTGCTGGGCTGCCA